>WNWK01005205.1:104060-124856 GCA_009830355.1 Cherax destructor | reverse complement strand
GCCTCCTTTTCCCCTCCTCCTCGGTTGGTGTTTTCATCCAGCATTTGGGATACCCCCCTATTCTGAATTCCGGGAGTCCTACCTGTCTCCTGTTTAAATACTTTTTAAATCTCATGTTGAGCTCCTCCATACCTCTTGGTCGTTTAGTGAATCCCATTTTTCCTTTTCTCAGCCTGATTACCTGGCCCTTTGACTGTTGTTTTCCTCCTGATGGGTTATACAACACCGGGGTCAGACTTGATTTTTGATGCTATATCATTTTCATATTGTCCTGATTTCTTACCTGTGCATATTCATTTCGGGCTCTTCGGCTAATCCTTTTTTTTCCCTGGGCCCTTTTTGTCTTCTGAAATTTTTCCATTCTCTTACACTTTTTTCCTACACCTCTGGGTAAACCCAAAACCTGTTCTTTTTCCATTATTTTGTTTCCTTGGGGGAAAAACCCTCCCCTTCCCCCTTTGTTTTTTGGGTCCTATTCCATCATTTTTTTTACGGGTTTTTTCCTGCCATCTCTCCCACTGGTTTTTTGGGGTTTCCCGCCTGAGTCCCCCTTTTTGTAGTTTCGTTTCCCCTTTCCCTATTCCTGCCCCCTCCATTTGTAGTCAACTATATAATAAAAAACACAAACCAAATGATCAAGTCCAAGGGCCCTTTTCTTGATATCCTCGATGTCCGAACTCTCAAGGTGAATACTATCCAGTCTTGCGGGATCATCCCCCCCCTTTCTTGGAAAATGTTCTAACATGTTGATGCATGGGGTTTTTCCAGTACCACATCCATCATCTTGGCTCTCCTGATTCGGGCCCCCCAGGGGGCCCTGGGTTTTTCCCCCAATCAATCTTTTGTGATTGAAATCACCCCTAACTAGTAACTCGTGGCTTTTCTGGTTCGGGAAAGGGTTAAATACTGTACCCAGAATTCTTCGGGGTGAATCTAATGCTCTTGCCTGGCGGGTAGTTAAGTCCCGGTTTTTTTCCAAAAACGCTGCCTTATTATTGGGATTGCGGGGCCCCTGATAAAAGCATCCCGATGGACTCTTCACAATATGAGAAGCTGTCACCGCCGGAAGTTACAGTCCTTACCTAACAATGCTTTAAAGTATTTCTAAGGATTCCCAACTGTGGCGGCGAGTTGCAAGACGATATCGTGCAAAGATTTCATTTGTGGGGGTTAATGTTTTTTGTGTGTGTGACCCAACAATTAAAATTTGCACCAATAACTCATTACATTTTTGTGACTAAAAATTGCTCATTGCTTTTTAATTTGTTCATGAGTGCAACCATGTACAGACGTAAGTAAATTTACTTACATGATTCATTACCTTGTAACTAGTGAATTAATTACCATTGTACCTTGTTCAGCTATCAAAACTTTGGGGCCCAGTCTCTGGACCCTATATATACCTCTGTAATCTGCAAATACCTTTGTAACTTGTCATGATTGTGACCATCTGAGTTCATTACCTTTGTAACTTGCTCAGCTATCAAACTTTGAGGTCCAGTCCCTGGACCCATTATGTACCTCTGTAATCTTTTGACTACCGCCCACAGGATGGGTATGGGGTGCATAATAAAGATATCAAACTAAAAAAAACAACCTCCATATGTTAAGGTAACACTACCATGACGCTTCTGAAAGTCCTGAACAAGGATCACATCAGAGCACAGTTGTGGCAGAACAGCTAAATGTACATCTTGATAATCCCTGCCATTAACTCTAAGGTTTACCTTACAAAACCCTAACGTCTGAATAGAGAGAGAGGTTGATGCCATGGAAACGGTACCTGATGAGTGATGTACCGTCGAGTGGCGTTTAAGTACGTCAAGGTTGATGAAACTCTCTGAGCTGCCACTGTCAATCAGACCATCTACTTCTGTTCCTTTGATGAACACTTTCACAACTGCCTTTGACAGTGAATTTGGAGCAGCCGCAGAAGTCACTGTTGCTAGAGTCGCCTGGTCGGAATGCGTAGAAGCACTAGCTCTTGTTGATGTATTAGCACGACATACTTTAGCAAAGTGACCTTTCTTATGGCATTGATGGCACATTGCTTCACGAGCCGGACACTTTGGACGTGGATGTCTTGAAAAACCACAAAAGAAACACTTTGTGCCTGCAGCTGCTGTCACTGAAGCAGGTTCCACGGTAACTTCATTAAAAGAGTCTTGGTCGGGAGTTACAGCACTTACCACTCGAGAAGGCTGGGTAGTACTGTACACTTCAGAATTCTTCTGGGCTGAATCTAATGCTCTTGCCTGGTCAAGGGTAGTGGCTAAGTCCAGAGTTTTATTCTCCAATAAACGCTGCCTTATTATTGGTGATTGCAGGCCACTGATAAAAGCATCCCTGATGGACTCTTCACAATACTGAGAAGCTGTCACCGCTCGGAAGTTACAGTCCTTACCTAATATTTTCAATGCTTGAAAGTATTCCTCTAAGGATTCACCAATCTGCTGGCGGCGAGTTGCAAGACGATATCGTGCAAAGATTTCATTTGTGGGCTTAATATACTGAGACTTGAGGGCATTGATAGCATCTTCATAGGTATTACACTCAGAAATAACCTCATAGATTTTAGGTGACACAAAGTTGATGAGCAGGCTTAGTTTATCTAGATCTTCCTGAGGAAAGGCTCTCAAGAAGTTTTCGAAAGTCTTAAACCAGTGCTTCCATTCCTGAGCAGCCGTTGATACACTGGGGTCAGAATCTAGCCTCTCAGGTTTCAGTAAACGCTCCATGTTGCGGTGTAGTCTAGCTCAGAATCGCCACCAGGTAGCCCAGGATATTTGTGTTCAATAAATTGTTGTGATAAAAACACAGGCCTTATTCCTAGGCTTTATTGAACACAAAATCCATGGTACATATCTGCAACAGAAGAAAATACATCTAATGACTGCTGCTGCAGGACAGGTGATGTAAGGTGCATATGTCCTCAGAAAAGCTATAGCTACTGGCGACATATTTAAGCTTACCATGTAATCTGCATCACGAATGTATCTGTGTAAGAGAGAGACCACACGCCATGCTGGGCCATCGCTGTACTGTTTGTTGTTATTGTAAGGGACCCCTGAGGTGGTGCAGTATTGTGTCCTGCTGCGGCTCCCCACAAGAGCGGTATCACTACAACCATGTTGACATGTCTTTTAAGAAGGATCTTTTATTGGTGTTCTTGTCTTTTAATATAGATGCAATTCCCTCATACAGGTGTATCTCGTTTGGGCAGACCCAAAAACATCTCTCTGAGTTTATGTCAAGGGTGGTCACTGGTTGAAAATCCCTGCATATACCATGGGACCATTGACCACAGAGATTGCAAGCAATCCAGGCCTGTTTTCGTCCCTTACCCTTTCTACAGACTACACAGATCTTCATGGTGGTGGTCATCTTACAACACTTGACCACTCTCCTAGCTAGCTAGTCTATAATTTCTCGAAGTATTTAGTTGTTTTTAACAGTTTCCAACGAATCCGTTTGAATCCGGTCCTTTGTTCACTTATTTCTTGGACGAATCCGGTTTATGCTCACTGTATATTTTAACTAATAACCACCTTAAGGTAGATCTGTCTAGTAGTGTAAATTGAGGGAAAACAAATTTTAGAGAATGGTAGATGTGGTACCCATTTACAAGGCAGGAAATAGGTCCTTGGCTTCAAATAATAGACCTCGATTGTGGGAAAGTTTGGTGAAATCATTAATTGCAGATGCAATTTGGACCCACTTTGAATGATATAATTTGATTAATGAATCAATGTAGTTTATTGAGGTATACACAAATACAGTTACACAGATTATCATACATAACAGCATATGTGTAGAGAACCTAGGATAACCCAAAAATGTCAGAGTGACTTATTTCCATTGGGATTCATTACTGATTTACGAATTTACTTATCTTTTTTCACTAAGGCATTCGAGGCGGTAGACCTTTACAGGTTTAGCGCTTCGGCATTAAACAAATAATTGACGTCAGTAAAGCCTTTGATGGAGTTCCACACAGGAGACTCATGAAGAAAGTAGCAACACATAGTACTGTACGAGATATTATATTTAGGTTGAGTTGTGGCTGACAGACAGGCAACATAGTGTGTGCATAAATGGGGAGAAATCAGAATGGAAACCCATTACAAGTGGTATGCCACAGGGGTCAGTATTGGGATTCATGTTCACAATCTACGTAAATGTGGGGGTAAAAAATAGTGATATGAGTTTGCTGACGATGCTGAAATAGGCCCTCAGTCTCACTCATCATAAAGAACTATGTCTCCTTTTATTGTAACTGCTTTTCACATAGTTAAGTTACTTACCTGTTTTAACTTTTAAGGTTTAATTAATAAGGTATTACAAGAACCCCCCAATGAAAAAAGTCACTGTTTGACTTTTTTATTGTTATCCCGGGGTAATCCACAAGTAATGCTGTTATGTACAATAATTTATGTAACTGTATTTATGTGAACCTGTACCTGAATAAACTTGCTTACTTAAAGTCACTTAAAAACAAGACAGGAAACCTAAATAACTTGCCACCACTCATGTACAAAAAAACAGCACATGTACTTTTTCCCATTAATGTAACTGTTTAACAAATCAGTGGAATCTTCAACTTACCCTTCCATACTCAAGACATCAAGGTTTTTTATTTTTTTATATTTTATTTAAAATACATATACATAAATTAAATAATATAAGTTAACACATACTATAGAATTAATACATACAGTATATTGAAAAGCCATCATTTTTTATACTTCTTATCCAAATGGAATCATAGAGTTTAATCCTATTAAACGAATTATTTCCACACATTAAACTAATTATTTCTGCACATGTGTCTATTATTTAACACCAAAGCATTATCATCAACTTTGTTCTTTATTGTATTAGTCTCATAAATTATTAGACTATGAACATTTCATCAACTATATATACTCCATGTTACATATTCACTACAATCATTTATTATAAGGTACCACCCCCTAATATGAAGACTATTCATATTTCCTCTTCCTTCTCTGTCATCCCATTCTGTTTTGCTATGCAATATGCATATACTACATCCCCTACTTAACACTTTTACCCAACTTACATTATACAACTTTATATTCCAATGCTCTTTCCTGCACTTTTATTACTTCTCAAACATGTGTTTACATGCTTAGTGCTACCATTTCTTTCTTATGTACAATTGTAGACTGCTGCCATGTAGCCCCCTATCCTCTCTTCAATGTACACACACTTAAGTCATGCCTTTGCACCATTTCCTATACATATATCCTTCTATTTCTATGCATATATGTACCTTTATTTACATCACTCATTTTCTCATCTTCTTGACCAATCAACATGTACCATCACACATGGTATCTAAGTGTATTCCTTAGTCTTCTATATATAACAGTATACATTTAATTACATGTTGAACTCTTAAACAAGTTATACACCTGTTTGCATCTTTACTTACATACAACCTTTCACTCTCACTTTGACTTTTTACTGCAGTATTTATTTGTCTTATGCACCAACTGGTTTATACAAACACGACACTTCCTGGATATCTTCTTTCCCCTTTCACACCACTTTCACAACTCGTTTCCCATGACATTGCGTACTTGCTACTTATCAACTCCACATTAATAAGCCCGCGTTATGCGATGTAAACCTTCATATTTCCTCTTACTTTAATAAATCCTACTCATTTGTCTCCGTCTGTCTGTTTTTGTTTTGCTTACATCCACACATACATTACCCCCCCTTCCTTTACCATTATCCGTCTCCCCTTCTTCATCATAATTTGTCATCGTCCGTCCGCCCGCTCCCCCCCCACCCTAATTCATCTTCTTATGTACACTCACCACTTTCAGGACCTACCCCCTTTAATTCTATTTCCGTCTGTCACACCCATACACCTTTCATGTTTCTTCTTCCACCCCAAAACCACCCCTCCCTCCTTAACTATGAGTATTATACCCCCGTGTCAAGCCCCTTTGCAATACCTGTCCTACTCACCCAAGCTCATCTCTTTGTATTCCCCAGAGAAACTCTTCTCCCAACTCCCCCATACACCCCCTATTCCTACATTTTGTTCTAATCATACTTCCTGCAATAGCCCTTATACGTTCCCGCACCACTGCCATTTTTAACCTCCATGACACGCACACATAATCAACCATTAAATACATTAATCCCCTTCTCACCTGTAGTCTCATCCCACTTATATCCAAACTTATTGCCTTCAGTAGCGATATCCCCCCCTTCATTTTCCTTAAAACTCTGCCCATCCATTCCCTTACTAGCCCTAAATCCTCACAAAAATATATAGCGTGCATCGCTGTTTCCTGCTTCCCACACCTTTCGCAACTCTCATCTTTCACTATCCCCATCCTATACATTTTGATGCCACCGCACCATGTAAAAATCTGTATATCAGTTCCTGATCTCTAGACCTCAACCTAATACCCTTTAACCCTTTCCATATACATACTACCCCAATCATACATAGGATATTCTGCCACACCCTCTATTACTCTTCTTCCCCACCCAATCTATTCCATAGCACTTGCAGTTAACTTGTGAGAATCTTTGATCACCACCATATTCCTCAGTAGATCCCAACACTGCCCCATCATCTTGCCCCCCCCACCACCTATTTAATTCTCCTGCCACTTTACCCACCCTCCCTGCATCTACCCCTCCCCATCTCACAACACATCTTTTGACAAATATACATATTAATCTGCGTTCTAACGGTATTAATCCTAAACCCCCCATTCCCACCCTATTTCTAACTATTTCCTTTCGAAGCCACAGTTTTCCATACGCCCAAAAATACACTTGCAACAGCACTTACGAAAATACACTTACATAAATGTTCGAGTTTGGAGATGCACGAAAACCGAGGGACCACTGTATTTTGATCCTATCCACTATTGACCACCCATACCCCTCTCCCAATCTCCCCCTACCCACTTTCCTACCTCCAACAATCGCGATTTAGCCCCATTAAGCCTCATTCTCGTTGCCCTACAAAAAACCTCAATGATTCACCCCACATTTACTAGTCCCTCTACATTGCCTACTAGCACTGTCGTGTCATCTACATACCCCACGATCCCTGACTCCACACTCACTTCCTCTATTTCCTCCCTCCCTTCCCTCCACACTCCATCCTCGATTAACCTATATAACGGATCTTGCATACACGTAAACAGACGTGGACAAAGGCTACAAACCTCATCAAAGGAGAAAGATCTTGGGGTGAGTATAACGCCAAGCACGTCTCCGGAGACACACATCAACCAGATAACCGCGGCAGCATATGGGCGACTGGCAAACCTAAGATTAGCGTTCCGTTACCTTAACAAGGAATCGTTCAAGACACTGTACACCGTGTACGTCAGGCCCATACTAGAGTATGCAGCACCAGTCTGGAACCCACACCTGGTCAAGCACGTCAAGAAATTAGAGAAAGTGCAAAGGTTTGCGACAAGGCTAGTTCCACAGCTCAGGGGAATGCCATATGAAGAAAGGTTGAGGGAAATAGGACTAACAACACTGGAGGACAGAAGGGTTAGAGGAGACATGATAACGACATACAAAATACTGCAGGGAATCGACAAGGTAGATAGTGACAGGATGTTCCAGAGAGGGAATACAGAAACAAGGGGACACAACTGGAAGCTGAAGACTCAGATGAGTCAAAGGGATGTTAGGAAGCACTTCTTCAGCCATAGAATAGTTAGGAAGTGGAATAGTCTAGCGAACGATACAGTGGAGGCAAGAACCATACATAGTTTTAAGACAAGGTATGATAAAGCTCATGGAGCAGGGAGAGCAGAGACCCAGTAGCGGACAGCGAAGAGGCAGGGCCAGGAGCTGAGTCTCGACCCCTGCAACCACAATTAGGTGAGTACATTGTGACAGAGGATATCCCTGCCTCAGGCCTTTTTCCATTTTTACCTCCCTCCCCACGTGACCATTCACCTGCGCTCGTACACATGCCCCCTTATACACAGTTTCAACCCATCTAACCACTTCCTCACCAAACCTTTGATGTCTCATTATCTCATATAACACCTCTCTTTCCACACTGTCATATGCCCCTTTCCAGTCCAACACTAATACCCCCTCCTCTTCCAGCCAGTGATTTCATCAATCTTCTTGAACTATGTGTGGGCTTTACATGTTTCTCTTTTGAAAATCAACTCTTTCAGCAAACTTTTGGACTACCCATGGGATCGCCACTTAGTGCCGTCCTTGCGAACCTATACATCTGGAAGCCAAGCGATTTTCCACTATTATTCCCTCTTCTGTCACCTGGCTCCGTTATGTTGATGACATTCTCATCATAACTCCCAGACGCTTCAACGTTCAAGCTCTCCAACACAAGCTCAACCAGGTTGAGCCATCAATCCAGTTCACACTAGAAGAAGAAGTCGACAACACTCTTCCTTTCCTTGATGTTCTTCTCTGCAAAGCTGACCATGAACTTTGTTTTAAAGTCTATCGAAAACCTACCAACCAACACGATCTTCTCCACTTCTACTCTCACCACAACACCAAAACTAAATGTGGTGTAATTATAGGCTTTTTCCTGTGCGCACTCAGAATCTGCAGCAGCGAGTTCCTTGAGGAAGAATGCTCCCTTATTGAACAAGTTTTTTCTAAACTTCACTATCCTCATCACTTCATTAGAGACTGCAGACGACGGGCATTAAACATCTTCAACACACCCAGAGAAGACACTGCCGAGAAGAGATACTACTACATAGTCCTCCCCACCAACTCCATTGCCAAACACGTTTCCAACATTTTTTCCAATACCTCATTCCGAGTATCTACCTCCACATCCACCACCATCAAGGACATTACCAGTAACAGACAGGACAAGCTTCAATCCACTGCAGGGGTATATGTACACAATCCCTTGTAATGACTGCAGCAAATTATACGTCGGCAAAACATCCAGAGACCTCCAAACACGTATTTCAGAACACCAGTACGCAGGCAGATCTGACGACCCAAGGAATGCTTGTGTTCAACACCGAAATTCACACAACCATTTAATCAACTATAGAACGCAAGACTCATTGCCAGAGAAGACAACACTCAATACCGAAGAATCCTGGAATCATCACTTATCTGTATATCCAACAACTTCAACCAGAACAATGGCTTCTACAACATAGCTGAACCTATTGCCAAGAAACTTCTTCATCGCTATCCCACATAGAACTTAAGAATGGAACACTGCAGAAGGTCTACCCATATACTTGTCCAATCTCTGTTTAAAGCTACCCTAGGTTTTAAACTATCACCCACTTTGAAGACTGTCACATGCAGCATTCTCCACCTGACTAAATCCTATAAATACTCGTGTATCTTTTATCCAGGTAGATCTGTTTGTGACTCGATAAAGCCCACTGCGTGGGCGAAACATTGTCAATAAAGGATCACATTATACTGCTTATGTGTTTATTTTTCCAGGAAGGCAGGGAGTGTAGCAGGCATGCAGGGAGTATAGTTGGTGGAGTGACTCTCAAGCTGGTCCTAGTGGCATTAAAAGACAAAGAAGGGAAGTAACCCCAGAGAGGGCTTTGCTACCTGAAGTCCTTATGGAGGGAAATTTCCCTTCCAAACAATAACTTCTCCCTTTTTCCTCCTCCCTATCTTCCAGAAGCCAGCATTAGTCTTCAATAAAGGTATGTAATACTGATTTAATTGTTAAAAAAAATATATTTTTTGTGAATATTTTTGTCTGGAACGGATTAATTGTATTTACATTAATTCTTATAGGAAATATTATTTCAGTTATTCAGCCATTTCGGTGTTAGGCCGAGTTTCTGGAACGGATTACGGCCGATAACCGAGGGTCCACTGTACTGAATAAATATGAATGTTTGTAACATTTATGAAATGGGTATTAAATGGTTTATTCATAAAAGGGGTAAAAGAAATATTAAAGCAAGGTTTAATGGGAGGTGCTGGAAAACTATGAAATACAGTGGAACCTTGGTTTTCATTTTTAATCCGCTCCAGAGAGTCTGATGAAAACCAAATTCGATGAAAACTAAAGCAATATTTCCCATAAGAAATTATGTATGTAAATCCAATTAATCCATTCCAGACACCCAAAAATATTAACAAAAAATACATTTTATAGAGAATAACTATAGTTTTACATACAGAAAACAATGATAAATAAATATAAAAAAAGAAATTTTAAATCAGTTTTACCTTTATTGAAAACTCTTGTTGGCGTATGGAAGACGGCGAGGAGGGGAGAGGGAGGAGAGTTTATTGTTTGGAAGGGGAATCTCTTTCCATAAGGACTTCAGGTATCAATTTCCTATCCGGGGTTACTTCCCTTCTTTGTCTTTTACCGGCACTGGACCCCTGTCGCACAAAAAATCTGTCTAGGGGTCTGTGGGGGTAGGGTCTCTTTAAGATTTTCCTACCACCCTCTACCACCATTACAACTACTACCACCATCACTACCACCCTCTACCACCATCACTACCACCCTCTACCACCATCACTACCACCCTCCACCTCCATCACTACCACCCTCCACCACCATCACTACCACCCTCTACCACCATCACTACCACCCTCTACCACCATCACTACCACCCTCTACCACCATCACTACCACCCTCTACCACCATCACAACCACTACCACCCTCTACTATCATCACAACCACCCTCTACCACACACATAGCCAGACTGACTCAGAATGCATGCATGGGATGCTTTGTGTGGGCACGGGCAGGTGGACACGTTTGGTACGGCGGACGAAAACCAAGGTAACAAATGAAAACTGGGACAATATTTTGACGAAAAAAGTCATCGAAAACCAAATTCAACAAAAACCAGGGTAAACGAAAACCAAGGTTCCACTGTACAGTGGACCCCCGAGTTTCGTAAAAACTTTACTCCTGAAGTCTGCTCAAGCACTATTACCGAACGAATTTACTCCCTTAAGAAAAAATATCACGTAGGTTAGTCTATTTCAGACCCCCAAAAATATACTTCCACATGCACTTAAAATATTATACTTACATAACTGTACGATTTCCGGGGTATTCGTTAACCGAGGGTCCACTGTATAAAGAAAGGATTTGGAAACAGTGTAAAAATCAGGTGAATTCAGAGATGAATGAAAGATGTAAACAGAAAGAAATGAAAGACACAGTGGCACTTTCCCATAGCCCAGTCTCAGACCTGGCCTCCTAGGTTGAAAAGGAAATACAGTGGACCCCCGAGTAACGAGCACCCCGGAAATCGTACAATTATGTAAGTATATTGTAAGTGCTTTTGTAAGTGTATTTTTGGGGGTCTGAAATGGACTAACCTACTTGACATTATTTCTTAAGGGAGTAAGTTCGTTCGGTAATGGCACTTGAGCAGGCTTCTGGAATGAATTTTGCTCGTTACTCGGGGGTCCACTGTACATACAGGATTCAGAACTATTAAGAGGCTCATAGGAAAATAAAAGTATGTCCAGGAGGGCCTCATGTTACGGCATTTTGCTAATGCATTAGTTTTCAATTATACCTATTCTTCATTTATTCAGACTTCCTACAATAAATATATTCACCACTCACTATAAGCTAAGGACAAAAATATTTTAAGGTAAGTGTGTACTGTATATGCCTTTTTTAGGCCTAGCTCTGTTGCTCACTTAATATTTGATAGTGTAAACATGTTATCTGGCTTTTATATGCATTTGAAAGTGAAAAAGGGCTATGATACACTTTACAGCGATTTTTGCTTTACAGCAGTAGCCCTTAACCTAACCTGCTGTAAAAGCAGGGTTCTCTTATATACTGAATGCAAGTGGAAGTTTGCAATATACCTGTCAAAGTGTTTATGAGATAGAAAAGCTCAGTAATCCTGCCAGTGAAAAAATAACAGGTTTCCATTTCATACTCATGTGACAGGATGGGCATACAGTGCCATCCTTGATGGTTGCTGTCTACCAACCTACTACCTAAGCAAAAGTAATTACTCTAAATCTTTGCACAGTGAGTTAGCTAAATGCTATGTAGTGAAAATGGTATACAGTGGAATCAGGCTGCATAGAAACTTTTGACTGTGTGACAGATTATTGAGAGTATCAGACAGAAAGACATAGGAGTTATTATTAAAAAAAAAATTTTGTCACTGAAAGATTATAAGCAAAATTATAACTAGTATGCTACACTACAAATTATAAAACAGATTTCAAATATATGGTTGGTGAAATGCTAAAAAACTGGAATATGCAGTGGTGGTGGCAGTGTGCCTGCACCTTAAAAAAAACATGTGGATGAATTAGAAAACGTCCAAAGAAGAGTTTCAAAATGGTTACCATTGTTAAAAAAACTGAGCATGATAAAAGGCTGAAAACACTGAAAATCCCCCTATGTTGGCTGTCAAGAGGAAAAGAAGAGATATAATAACCACATATAAGGTCATATAAAGAACATGAAAAAGTATGTAAAGATTTCTGAGTGCTTTCTGTAACAGGTATTACAAGAAGCCATAGTTGTAAATTGAGGAAAAATATGAGGTTAAGATATACAGTGGTACCTCGAGTTACGAGCTTAATTCGTTCCAGATGGCTATTCAAGTACTGATACCGAAAGAATTTGTTCCCATAAGAAATAATGAAAATTAGATTAATTCATTTCAGACCCCCAAAAATACACTTACAAAAATACACTTACATAATTGTTCGAGTTGGGAGCTGCTTGTAAGTAGAGGTACGACTACTAGAAATTTTTTATTCAGAGTAGTAAACAAATGGAATAAATTACAAATGAAATACAGTGGATCCTCGGTTTTCGTTCACCTCCAAACTCGAACAATTATGTAAGTGTATGTATTTTTGTAAGAGCTTTTGTAAGTGTATTTTTGGGGGTCTGAAACGACTAATCTAATTTACATTTGTCCTTATGGGAACAAATTCGTTCGGTAACGGCACTCGAACAGCATTCTGGAAAGAATTTTCAACAAAAACCGAGGGTCCACTGTAGTAAATGTTATAACCACTGGGAATTTTAAAAAAACTAGGTGATGAACAGTTTATCAAAGATGGAACACCATGATCATTGATCTGCTCCTATTACTACAAATGGATAATTACCATACTGACTGTGTGGTTATCAAAGAGTAAATCTTCATAATTTATCACCAGTAATAACTTTATTTAATGCAAATAAAGTACAGTGGACCCCCGGCTAACGAACAAAATTTATTTCAGAAGCCTGCTCAAGTGCCATTACCGAACGAATTTACTTCCTTAAGAAATAATGTCACGTAGGTTAGTCTATTTCAGACCCCCAAAAATACACTTCCACAAGCACTTACAATATTATACTTACATAATTGTACGATTTCCGGGGTGTTCGTTAGCCGGGGGTCCACTGTACTGTAAAAAATGATTATACTGCTTGTAAAATGAATGCAACTTTGATTATTATCGAAAACTGGCACCAAACCCATATGGGTCATACGAATATTATCTAGACATGAGAGTTGTCTTTGCCCATTTTACACTTCTGAACAATACTTTAGTTGCATTATTTCTTATCCTGTGAGATTCATTAAGTAATGCTTTATCCTGTCTATTTATTCTAACCTCTCATGGTAGTTGGTCTCTATTTGATCAAGTCTCATCTAAGGTTCAATTGTTTTCTATCCTAATCTGCTTTATTGGTGGATTATCAAGAATGGTAGGGAGATAGTTTTAATTTTTCTAGGCTTTGTTTACCTTTTTAAATTTTTACCACTGCACAGACCATTCAATGTTTCTTTATTGTAGTTCTTCATTTATGTCATTTTAATTGTTCTATGAATTCCTGTGAATTTTTAATAGTTTTTCAAGTGTAATATAATAAAATGGAAAGTTAAGTCCTATAGTAATTACTTGTGATTGAGATTTTTTTCACATTACTGCAGGTGTCTCATTTTATGCTGTAGATGCATTTTAGGCCCAAGGCAGAATTACGAAGTTCAGTCAGGCCACAAACAATTCCACGTACAGTGGTACCTCGACTTACGATGGTCCCCAAACTCACCCTTTTATGTAAGTTTATTTTTTTAAATGCTTTTGTAAGTGTAATTTTGGGGTCTAAAAGGACTAGTCTATTTTACAACATTTCTTAAGGAGATAAATTCGTTTGGTAATGGCACTTGAACAGCATTCTGGAATGAAAAAATATCGTAAGTCGAGGTACCACTGTATTAAGAATCTTTAATATGCAGCTTTGTGAACCATGCATAATGAATTACCAATAGAAATATGACACTGTAATAGTGAATCCATACAAAGCTAATCTGCATAAAGTGTAGTGGCCGAGATTCTTGTTGTCTGGATTCATTTATTTATTAGTTGCTTACAGTTTTTACAAACCCATCATTCTTTTGTGTCCTGTGGTGCAGTGGTCAAGTTCAACTCAGTGGAAAGAACCTACGTAGGTTCACCTCCCGGGTTTGGAGAGACACGGGGGTAAGTTTCCTTGCACCAACTGCTTATGTTTCCCCTAACATTAAATAGGTACATAGCTAGTCTAAAATACATACATACATATACTTCCCCTTTGTCTATGTATATTAAGTTTATTTTTTTCTCTTTTAAGTTTATCAAATCTATTTTGGCTTGTCATCAGTTATAGTGCCTTATAACCAAGATTCTTTGATGGAAATTACGACAGTCTTTGTTATAGATGTTAGGATTTTAATTTCCAGCAGTTTTGGCAAAACTGATTAAGCATTTACATGTATGAATGTAAAACCCCTTTTTTAAAACAAATACCTTTTCAACATTGTCTGCATGTTTGGTTTTAATTGCCTCCCCACTAATGCCCTTACTGTTTTTGTCCAGATCTGTATAGTAGTGTAAACAAGATTTTATATTCTTTTTTGGAGCATTTGTTTTTTGTGGAAAACTGTAGTGGGTTGCTGCATAGTTAGCTTTGCTGGTCACTAATTTATTGTACTGTTATTCATTTGTGAATCAGGTACTGCTTGCATGAAATCAGTGTAGCAATCTACAGTGTAATTAGATGAATAGTGTGAGCACAATGAAATGATCACAGAGGTACAGTGGAACCTTGGTTTTCATTTGCCCTGGTTTTCGTCGAATTTGGTTTTTGACGACTTTTTTTTTTTCAAAATATTGTCCCAGTTTTCGTCCGCCGTACCGAACAAAGCATCCCACGCACGCATTCTGAGTCAGTCTGGCTTTGTTTCTCGTTGAGTGAACATTACTCTGCGCGTTCATGCGAAACATTTTGTAATAATCCATTGTTTTTTGTGCTTGTTTATTGAGTACGACTGCTATATAAGCCACCATGGGGCCAAAGAAAGTTCCAAGTGCCAGCCCTTTGATGAAGGTGAAAAACACGATAGAATTCAAGAAAAAACTTGTAAAAAAGTACAAAAGTGGCGTACGTGTGGTCGATCTCGCCAGGATGTATGGGAAGTCCTCATCAACGATCAGTTCCATCCAGGTGAAGAAAAAAGAAATCGAGGTTGGGAGACTACTTTCTCCCATCTTCGCATCGGCCACACTCATCTTACTCATGGGTATCTCATGCAGAGGCGCCCTGTTCCACTCTGTGAGAATTGTCAGGTTCCATTTTCTGTTACACATTCAGTTGGACTGCCCACTCTATCAACGAGCACGCAGAATTTACCTCTAACGTCGTCACCGCTCTACTGCCCTTACTTTACCTTCCTTTCTTGCTGATGGACCCTCCTTTAACCCACTCTCTCTCATTGACTTTTTGACAGCAACTGATTTACTGCACAAACTCTGATGATAATAACTCTCCCACTCCTCACAGCCCTTTATACCTCAATCTCTTGCTGCACTATCCACTGCCCTGCTGCACTCCATACCTTAATAATCATCCCTCTCTCTCTCTTGCTACCCATTACCCCTGCATCCTGCCCTGCCCTGTATGACCCTTGTAGGTTTATTATTATTATAATCAAATAGAAGCGCTAAACCACAGGGGTTATACAGCCCTTGTAGGTTTAGCGCTTCTTTTTTAATATAATATCCATATTTGGTCTCCAAATTATCGTACACAAAAGACAAAACCAAACTGGAAAGAGTGGCGAGATGGGAAACAAGACCATATGAATAAAGACTAAATACATTTTCTGTTCTGCCTTAGGAAACAGGCTGAGATTTCATTCAAACTTTCATTTGAAGATACAGTGGACCCCCGGATTATGTACTTCTCCAAACTCGAACAATTATGTAAGTGTATTTTTGTAAATGTATTTTTGGGGGTCTAAAAGGACTAATCTAATATACAGTATTCCTTATGGGAACAAATTCGTTCAGTAACGGCACTTGAACAGCATTCTGGAACGAAATAATGACGTATTCCGGGGGTCCACTGCACTGCATTAAGAAAAATTGAAAACAAGGCAAAAACCACAACTCTGCCACCAATCAGTCATATATTGATTTATAAGGGCTACAAAAACTAATGACAAACAATATACAATTTTATTTTTTCACTGTGCTATTAAAAAATTCGTTGTATCAAATATTGTAATCCAAATATTAAATCACTTATGTAATATAAATGTATAAACATATATCTACAATATACAGCACTTCACTCAAAATGCTGAGTAAATGCAGAAAGTCGTTGTATGATAAAATTATGAAATATAGTATCATATTTCATACAAAAATGGAAAAAAAAAGTTTAGTTTTTACATGAATATTTAGGCACGATATGGGATGATGTCAAACAGTAGTACAGTATTAATAGTTATACACTGTAAACTTCATTTGATAAAGAAAATCCATATCAGTGAGGATACAAAAAGAACTGAGCAATTTAACATATAAATAAATATGGAAGAGCAGACTTATGGATATTGTACAGTTAGAAAAATGGAGTGGGATACAGAATGTAAAATGAGTGATATGTGGAAATGTTACGCTTTAAGGATTAATGAATATTAGGTTTTCAAACATTGGTGGTTAAAGACCTGCTCAGCTTCTCTGCATGATCATTTTCCTAGGCACTGAAGTGAATTGTACTTTTCACTTATGTTTTGCCATAAGCTATAATATAAACAAGAACAAAATTCTTTTGGTTTTAACTATTTTAAGATTACATACTTTCTTTTGTTGTATTTCAGCTAAAATACATTTATTTGAACTTAAAAATGCAACAGATATTTAACATACAGATCACACATTTGTTCATACATTTTCTCTTGAAAGCTTTACATTTAACTTGAGTTAGCTGACAGGCAAACCAGACAAGTATCACAATTGATCTACTACCCACAATTCACTGTGAGTAAGATAAGGAACTTGGTATTTCAGATATTGCACTGACATTTTAAGGCATGCATACAAATTTTCTTCCAAGAAAACTTAGGGTGTACTGGCTAGAAATGCAGTATCATCTGGGGGCTCTTGACTATAAAAGTTCAAAATTAACAGTCGGTCTCATTCTTTACATCTACATCCAACTGTCAAAGTTCTGTAGTTTCAAGTTTTTTATCAACGAGAGGATTGGCTATCTTGTGGAAAGTTTGGTACAGATTAGCTCGGTAAGTATCATTGATATTCTGCTGTTCGTGGTTCATCAGCTGGGTATTGGAACCCACTGTACTGGATTCCCTGTAAATGTATAAAATAAGTGAAGAGAAAGTACACCTCTACATGCATATAGTATAATTAAAGAAAGCACATGTAACTGAAAACATGTTGAAGCCATCTTTTTTTTGCACTTTTTATTAAAAATCATGCTGCATAACCCCTGTGGTTTAACGCTTCTATTTGATTATAATAATAATAATATTAAAAATAATTTTATACATTCTTACATAATTTTAACTTACTCTGAATCCATGCATGCTAATGAAAGAAATAAAAGATATAAAGTAAAAAAGGCTTCAAGAATACTGTATTTCTAAGAACATTATCAATTGCAATACTACAGATACATTAAAAATATTTTCTGTACATTTCTCATAGATCTTCCATGTCAAGCTATCAAATTTCATTAACTAATGTAAGAAACTCATCTAACTGAATATGAAGGAACTGCCATGTAATATCTGAGAGTAGAATAGCAGAGCACTGCTGATGTATCCAATTTTGTTTCACAAAGCAACCATTTGATTTCACGAACTCACCTTGACAATGGATTTGGAACATTAGTTTGAGTAATATAGGGCATGTCACGGTCCCCTCTCGGGGATAAAGATGTGTCCACAGCATTGTCATCTAAACTGTCATTTCCTTCACTCTGGTGGCTGTAAATGAAGTAAAAACAAAAAAATTAAACACTAGAGAAAAACAATTCCTTGATACTGGCATGGGGTTTTTGAAACAAGAAATTAGACCTGACCTCTCCTTCCTTGGATCAAACCTACATCCCATTTCCCAGGTGTTGTATGATCCCCTATGGGGAGAGAAGCGCTAAACGTATACAAGTAAAAAAGCACTTGGGGAAGGGTAGGACATATACAGTCAACCCTTGGTTTTCGATTGTCTCAGTTTTCACCGATTTTGGTTTTCGATCACTTTTTTCGTGGAAAAATTGTCTCAGTTTTCGCCGATGGTATGAAACCTGTACACCAGTGCCGCGCACATAGAAAGGCCGTAGGCCCGCCACCCACGCACATTGTCACGCAGTCTAGCATTGTTTATGCTTGAGTGAACATCACCCCAGGAGTTCATACAAAACATTTATTAACAATTCATTGTTTTTGGCCCTTGATTATTGTGTGACTACTAAATAAGCTACCATGGGCCCAAAGAAAGCTCCTAGTGCCAGTTCTTTGGTAAAGAAAGTGAGGAACACTGTAGAAATGAAGAAAGAAATAATAGAAAAATATGATAGTGGTGTACATATTGCCGAGCTCGCCAGGATATACAAGAAAAACCCATCAACCATCAGTTCCATTGTGGCGAAGAGAAAAGAAATCATGGAAGCTAATGTTGCGAAAGGGGTGAATACGATAACGAAACAGAGATCAAAATTATTATTATTATTATAATCAAATAGAAGCGCTAAACCACAGGGGTTATACAGCGCTGCAGGTTATTGTAGGATGCAGGGAGAGTGGGTTGTAAGAGGGAGATGGATGATTAGTAGGGTATGGAGTGCAGCATGACGGTGGATAGTGCAGGGATAGAGGGTAGCAAGAGATCGAGGTAGAAGGGACTCGGGGAGGTGCTAGAGGTATAATCTTCAGAGTTTGTGTAGTAAGTCAGTTTCTGTCAAAAAGTCAACAAGAGAGTCAGGATTAAAGGAGGGTCCATCTGCAAGAAGGGAAGGTAAAGAAAGGGCCGCAGAGCGAAGACGTCGTTGGAGGTAAATTCTGCGTGCTCGTTGATAGAGTGGGCAGTCCAGCAGAATATGTCGAACAGACACTGGAACCTGACAATGCTCACAGAGAGGGGCAGGGAGCCTCTCCATGAGATACCCGTGAGTAAGACGAGTGTGGCCGATGCGAAGACGGGAGAGTGTAGTCTCCCAACCTCGACATTGGTGACAAGAAGAAGGCCAGAAACCTATAACCGGTTTAATAGAATGAAGTTTGTTATTCATCAGGTCAGACCAGCGTTGTTGCCAACGGGTGCGAAGGTGGGTAGCAATGACCGCAAAATAGTCCGTGAAAGGAACACCTCTATATGAAACTGGAAGGTCATGTACTGCTGACCGCGCAGCAGTGTCTGCCTGTTCATTGCCCTGTACGTCAACATGACCAGGGACCCAAACCAAAGGTGGATATGAAGAACTAGGAGGTGAGGTGTATCAATTTTACGGATAGCCTGTAAAGCACTAAGGGAGTCTGAAACGACCACAAATGGTGATACAGGCATAGATGCAATACGGATAAGTGCCACAAGAATGGCATACAATTCAGCCGTAAATATGCTAGCCGAGGGTAATAGATGCCCTCGTACGACGCTGTCCAGAAACACTGCTGCGAATCCGACGCCGTCAGATGACTTTGAACCATCGGTGTATACTGCGATGGCATGGGAATGAGAACGAGAAGCCGCTGTAGGTAGTTGGGCTTTCGCGCAAGGTAGAGGAATAGAACAGACACGGACAGCAGGAACTTCCCAAGGGGGTAGAGGAAAGGGTGAAGCCACATGAACATATAAAGGCGGAAGCTGAAGGGAAGACAAGAGTGAATGCAGACGAAGAGAAAAGGGACGAAGTAAACAGGGGCGACGAACAAATAACGAGCGTCTACTAACATCTGTGACAATCCTATACATGGAAGGATTGCGGAGGTCATGAGAGCGAACAATATAGCGAATGCAATGAGCATCTCGACGATCAGACAAGGATGGAATGTTCGCTTCTACATAGAGGCTCTCAACCGGGGAAGAACGAAAAGCACCAAGGCATAAGCGTAATCCCTGGTGATGGATGGGATTAAAGCTGGAAAGAGTGGCAGGAGAAGCTGCCGAATATATCTGGTCACCATAATCGAGTTTCGATAAAATTAGGGCCGAATGTAGGCGAAGGAGAGTTCTACGATCAGCCCCCCATGAAAGATGTGCGAGGGTTTTAAGGAGGTTCAGCCGGCTATGACAAGTCGCCTTCAGAGAGGTAATGTGAGGTTTCCAGGACAATCTGCGGTCAAACAGGAGGCCGAGAAACCTGACTGTATCACGTTCTGGGATACGTGAGCCGTATAGGTACAATGGATAATCAGAGACCACTGAACGTCTAGTGAACGTAATTTGATGAGTTTTGCCACTAGAAAATTTAAACCCGTGAGTGGTGGCCCAATCAGAAACCTGGTT
>WNWK01005205.1:27500-103960 GCA_009830355.1 Cherax destructor | reverse complement strand
TTTTAATATTCCTCTATGGCATTGTATTTTCGACTTTTTGATTGAAGATTGATCATTCCTTTCTCACTACTGTACTTAAATTTCCTGTATGTTATCACTACTCTCTCTCTCTCTCTCTCTCTCTCTGTCTATTTTGCAAACCTATCTATTTCACACTGAAACATTATACAGTGGACCCCCGAGTTTCGGTCACCTCGGAAATCATACAATTATGTAAGTATAATATTGTAAGTGCTTTTGTAAGTGTATTTTTGGGGGTCTGAAATGGACTAACCTACTTGACATTATTCCTTAAGGGAGTAAATTCGTTCGGTAATGGCACTTGAGCAGCCTTCTGGAATGAATTATGACCGAAACTCGGGGGTCCACTGTATTCTGAAGCATTTCTCTTATGTCAGTAAGAAGAGTGAAGAACTGTGCCAGTACAATCAGCTGACTAGTATGTACTTGGAACTAGCATAAGAAGGTGTGTAAAATGTGAGTTGTGTAAGGCTGGTAGACTGATGGTAATGGTGCAAGAAGTGGTGACTTATAAAACATTGAATTTGTCAGTACAGGTCCGCCATCACAAATCCAGCAATCAGTCGTCCGGTTCCATCAGTTATTCGGCACTAATTTCAAATTTCCAGGGTCGCCACATCAACCTGCTGCTACTGTTTGGTGGCACTACTTGCTGCATAAGTCATTCCAATTTCTTTTTTTACATTTATTGTTATAACCTGTTTACTTTTAGCCCTAGCCATGGTTCCAACGAATAAAAAATGCTTCTCGTTGTGTAAAGCACATACACAGTACATTGTCCATAAAAGATAAGGTGGCTTTGAAGCCACTGTCGGTTGCCATGAGCTCAGTCTCGTGATGCAGGGAAATATGCTTTATTATTACGCTAATATCAACACTACGGCTTATTTACCTATCACGATTTATCTAATATGACATAATAAACAATATAAATAACATAAAAACATATTAAATACTCCAGAATGAATAATATTTCGCATAATACCGAGCGATTCAACGGAGGTATGAAGAAGATATGGGATACAAGTACCATCCTCCTATCCTTGTCTTGGGGGCTTATATTAGAGAAAACAGAGTGTAGCACAGGGCTAACTGTGATATACACTCGTAATGCACCCTAAAACAAACAAAAAAGCTATTCTCTCTACATAGATTATCATACATAGCAGCATATGTGTAGAGAACCTAGGATAACCAAAAAAAGTCAGACAAAGTGACTTATTTCTAGTACCTAGCTTGGGCTTGCCATATATGATTTTTGGTAAATATTTTTATTTTCAGTTGTTTGTTGGGCTATCTTATTGAAACTTGAGCAATTTATGATGGAAAGACGCTTCTTAACGTACACCAAAAATAAAAGAAATCGGACATTAAATAACTGAGTTCACTTCTCAGCCATTAGCCGCCCCTTAGCGGTATACTTTCGTATAGTTTTTATGGTTGTATTCTCGTTTTTTGGTCTCATTTGATAGAATGGAAGATATATTACAGAAATAGATATGATTTTGATTGGTTTCATGACGAAAAGTACCTTGAAATTGAGCTCAAAGTAGCGGAAATGTTAGATTTTTGCCAATGTTCAATGAACTTTCTTGTGTAAGTTAAGTTGGTTAACTTTATTAAGTGTATTCTAACCTAACCACTCTGTAATCCGGGAAACTCAATAATCCGGCACACTACAGGTCCCAATGATGCCAGATTTGTGATGGCAGACCTGTATTCAAATTCAAATTCAAATTCTTTATTTCATGTAATACAAGGTGGGGGGTACTTATAGTTATACATTAAAGTTGATATTACAAGATGGCCAATAATATGCCTAGGTATGCCTAGGCTTTTCAGGCAGTCTTATGATAGGTCTTACTCAATAGCTATACAATGGATATACAGATTGTAAGGTTAGGTTAGGTTTACAAAATTTAGGTACTGGAATTTAAACATTGAGAATTTAACAATTAGTATAAAAAGTTAGCAATTAGTTTATATATTAATGATAAAGGTGATATATTGGCATAATATAGTTTCTATATTGGAGTATCTTAGGCAAACTTATGACTAGCTTAAGTATTATGGAGCAATAATTGTATTAGAATTTTGGTTAGAACTGTGCAAATTAAGGGAATCACAGATATCAATAAGTGTATTTTGCTGTGGTTAGTAATGTGCAAATTAAAGAGAATCACAGATATCAATAAGTGTATTTTGCTGTGGATATGTGCAAGATAAAGTAGTTTTCGTATGGTTAACTACCGGTTGGGTGCGTAAGTGAGATAAGATGTTTTTAACGGTGCTTTTGAAAATGGAGGTTGTGTCTGCAGTTCTAGAGTTTTCAGGCAGGAGTTCCAGATTTTAGGCCCTTTTATGCGCATTGAATTTTTGTATAGATTTAGTCGGACACGGGGAATGTCAGAGAGATGTTTATGTCTGGTATTATGTCTATGGGTCCTGTCACAACTGTCAAGAAAGTGTTTTAGCTCAGGGTTAAAGTTGGAATTAATGGTTCTATAAATGTAGATAGCAGAGTAGTAAGTATGGATGTTCTGGACAGTGAGTAGGTTTAGGTCTTTGAAGAGTGGGGGGGTGTGCTGCCTAGCGTTGGATTGTGTGATAATTCTTACTGCGGCTTTTTGTTGGGTTATTATTGGCTTTAGGTGGGTAATTGCTGTTGATCCCCATGCACAAATGGCATATGTGAGGTAGGGATAGATGAGTGAGTAGTATAGTGTGAGTAGGGCTGATTGTGGTACATAATACCGTATCTTTGAGAGGATCCCCACAGTTTTGGACACTTTCTTTGTTATGTGTTGGATATGGGTGCTGAATTTCAGGCTGCTGTCAAGGTGAAGGCCCAGGAACTTGCCCTCGTTATGTCTAGCAATAGGTGTAGAGTTGATCTTAATGTTTAATTGTGGATCATCTGTTCTGTTGCCAAACATAATATAGAAGGTCTTATCAGTGTTGAGTGTAAGTTTATTGGCAGTCATCCATGTTGATATTTTTATTAATTGTCGTTAACAATGGTATTAAGCGTGGCAAGGTTTGTGTGGGAGATGACATAAGTTGTATCGTCAGCAAAGAGTATTGGTTTCAGGTGTTGTGATACATTGGGAAGATCATTGATGTATAAGAGGAAGAGCAGGGGACCAAGGACACTTCCTGCGGTACGCCGGTGTCTAGTGGTAGTGTCGTGGAGGATGTGTCTTTAATAGTGACATACTGGTACCTATTAGTGAGGTAGGATTTGAGGTATGCTAGTGCATGACCTCTTATTCCATAGTGGTCAAGTTTGTGGAGTAGGATGCCGTGGTTTACTGTGTCAAAAGCTTTCCTTAAGTCAATAAAAAGTCCTAGTGGATATTCCTTATTTTCAAGTGCTGTGTAAAGCAGGTCTATCATTTTACTATTGCATCGTTAGTGCTTTTATTTTTCCTGAAGCCAAATTGGCAGGGGTTGAGTATGCTTTGTGTCGTTATAAACGAGTATAATCTCTTGTGCACAAGTTTCTCGAATATTTTGGATAGCAATGGTAGATTTGATATAGGCCTATAGTTATTTACGTCTGTAGGGTCACCACCTTTGTGTATTGGTGTAACCCTTGCTGTTTTGAGTAGTGTTGGGAAGGTGCTAGATTCTAATGATTTGTTAAAAAGTAAAGAAATAGGATATGAAAGGACATGAGCAGCTCGCTTTGTATATTAAGGGTGGAACTTGAGACAGATGTCCTGATTTATTTTTAAGTGACTTGATTATCATGGAGACTTCAGTGGGTTCTGTAGGTGCAAGATATAAGGAGGATGGGAAATTCCCATCTAGGTAATCACTTGCTCGGGTATTGGTATCTGGAATTTTACTGGCAAGATTTGATCCTATAGTTGAGAAGAAGTCATTTATCTTGTTTACTGTATCAATAGGCTGTAGTGGTGTTTCGTTTGGTTTAGTTAGGACAATATCCCTATTTTTTTCAGTTTGTGGTGCCCATAATCTGTGAGAGTGTTTTCCAGGTCTTTTTATATCTCCTCTTGTTTCAGTGAATCTGCTGGAGTAGTACAATTGTTTGGCTTTTTTATTAGTTTGGTGAGAACTGATGAATAGTGTTTAACAAACTCCTTATGTATGAATCCCGTCTATATTGCTTCTCATATTGATGTTTCTTGTTAATGGATTTTAGTAAGTTGTTAGTTAGCCATGGGCAGCCTAACCGTTTATTCGTAATCTGTTTCATTTTTATAGGACAATGTTTGTTGTATAGTCTATGTAATTTATTAAGAAAGGTGTCTGTCCACTCATCGATACCCTTGGCATTTGGGAATTCTATAGCCCAGTCAACTGTGTCTAGCTCTGTTGTGAAGTTATTTATTGAAGCTTGGTCATGGAGTCGGAATGAAACTTTGGTGTATTCTAGGGCGGTTTACTAATGTTTGTTAAGAGGAAGGTGGGGTAGTGGTCTGTGGTGCTGTCTGTTATTATCCCCGATTTAAGGGGGGCTAGGATATTGGTCCATATATGGTCGATTATGGTTGCACTCGTATCAGTAAGCCTAGTTGGTTTGGTTATTGTTGGTATGAGAAGTGTGTTGTTCATATTGTTGATGAAATCGGTTACTGGCTGGTCATCTGGTAGGCCAAGGTTGATGTTGAAGTCTCCAGCTAAGATAAGGTGGTGTTTGTTCAATTGGTTGTTTGTTATTTGCGTTTTTAGTTGATCGCTAAAACTTGGGATGTTTGTATGAGGCATCCGGTAAATGGCCCCGATGGTTATGGGAGTCTTAAGGTTTTGTGCAGTAAATTTAGCAAAAATATATTCTCCATATTCATCATTATAGAAAATGGAGTCACAGCAGGATATTTCATTAGAGTAATAGATTGCAATACCTCCCCCCGCTTGATGTGGTCTGCAGTTGTGTATTGCTGTGTATCCTGGCAGCGAGTAGATATCTATTGTATCCTGCTTAAGCCAGGTTTCAGTAAGGACAATACATGTGAAGGTTGTTTTTAGGGAACCAAGGAGGGCAAGGAGGTCATCATAGTGTTTGCTTAAGGATCGGACATTGTAGTTAAGAACTGTTATACTTTTAGTAGTGTTTAGGACAGTGTGGGCTTGTGATGCTGTGTAGTAGAGGCAGTTATTTTCCAGTAAATTTTGAATGGGTGTTCGATTAAATAGGTTTAGATCAGGGTCGACGTGATCATTCATCATTTAGGTTAAATAGTGATTTTGTTATATCATGTATAGTGTGGTGAGTTATAGTACTGATATCTGTTGTAAGGGGATGTTTTGGTAAGTATATAACTAATGCACATTGGTCAAATAGAGTATAGTAACAAATAAACATAGTGGTATTACTGCCTGTTACCATACTACATTACTGCATTGCACTCTCATGCACAGATCATAAAGCAGTATAAACAATTTAAATGTGCAGAGGGTAGTGGTATGTTATGGAAGGCAATGATGTGTTGTGGAGGGTGATGTCATTATTGTAGACTATGGTTAAATATTGTGGAGGGTTATCATGTATGGTGGAACATTGTAGTGCTGGAGAGTATGGTGCCAGGTTATGGAAGGTTTACAATGTGGTGGTGTATTGTGGAGGGTTGTTGTATGCTTGCCGGTGCTTTGCATGCAGCATGCCTGTTAACTTTTTATAAATACAGTAACTGGACATGTGATCATTCCTTCATACGGCATAAAAAGAAATGAATGTAAGGAATCTGGTGTTTGTTTTGGTGCTCATCGAGTCATATAACAGCTTCATGGCCATGTAACCCCAACAACTAACTACTACACAGCGCCTGGTTCATAAGGCTCTCAGACTGTCATACTCTATTATCAACCTCTCCAATCTCCCTGGTGCTTTATGATCATATAACAGCTTCATGGCCATGTAACCCCAACAACTAACTACTACACAGCGCCTGGTTCATAAGGCTCTCAGACTGTCATACTCTATTATCAACCTCTCCAATCTCCCTGGTGCTTTATGATCCTTATGGGCTAAGTGCCTCCCCAAGAGCATACTATAGTAATACTAGATGTATTTATCATATTTTTTCCATAGTAACATTCTTAACGTTAAATGCATAAGATAGGGCGTATTTTAGACTTTTTTTTTTTTTTTTTGGGGGGAAGATGTCTTGCATGATAGAAAATCTGGTAATTACTGAAAACTCACTTAGAAATTAACTTGTAATACTGAATAAGTCAAAATTATGTGGTGATTTCTTAAAAATATACAGTGGTCCCTCGGTTTTCGTGCATCTCCAAACTCGAACATTTATGTAAGTGTATTTTCGTAAGTGCTGTTGCAAGTGTATTTTTGGGGGTCTGAAATAGACTAACCTACATGACATTATTTCTTAAGGAAGTAAATTCGTTCGGTAATGGCACTTGAGCAGCATTCTGGAACGAATTTTCGGCGAAAACCGAGGGACCACTGTAGTACAGTATCAAATGCCTATAAAATGGCATTTCAGTGTTAAATTAGAAAAAATATTTTAGTACTGAATTAAAAATAACATGCAAATTTTAAAATTAATGCATAGGCAAACCATTTCCATTCAATAAAATGAAATTCCTTTTTATTAATAAAGTGGTAAACATTAAATATGTTGTTGCTACAAGTAATTGATACTAATCCAGTGCTGCATTTCATTTAACCCTTAAACTGTCCACACGTAGATCTACGTTGACGCGCGTAGCGCACTGAATATATTGAGAAAAAAATAAATTGTTCTTTTTGTTTAAAATGAAGAGCACATTTTTTTTGGCATCCCCGAATTTTTTAATACTGTGCATACTGAGTGCACAGACCCATTCTCTAATGTCTAGGCAACTCAGGCTTATCGTGGCAAGGTTAAAAACATTTAAAAAAAAAAAACGTAGATCTACGTTCGGAGCAGTACATGAGTCAACGTATATCTACGTGTGGACAGTTTAAGGGTTAAAAATACAATGGGAAAATATATTTTTCAAGTACAGTAACAGAACTCTAATTAATGAATTTTGGCAATTTTGAAAAAAAAAAAAAAATCCTAGACAAACACTCTAGTTATCGGACAAAATGGACAGAAGTCCGTAATTCTGCATTTTGTCTATAGGGATAGTGTCTGGTTGTCTTCTGAAGTATCGGGCTAATTCTGATGTTTGTCTAGTATGGACTAATAAAAGAGTTTTACAGCTCTTTTGACTCAGAATATAAGTTATTTGGAAGTTTCAGACAATCAATATTGTACATACCCTTCCTAAAATCAGTCCATTAATTAAGGAGAGGACTCACTAGTATACAGTGAAACCTCTCATTAATGAACTAATAGGGGTGAGGGAGTGTACAATAATGCCAATTGTCTGCAATTGTAGCTGACTTGGTCCACTGATGAAGAAGACAATTGGACACTAAGAATAAGGGTATTATAACCTGTAGTACAGTACACCATAAGAACAAGTAATACACTTATGTGCATTTTTCAAATGCATTGAAATTCTCTTTGACAACTAGGAAGCAAACATGTATGAAAAATAAGCTTTTGTGCAAGTTAAGCAAACTTTGAGAACAAAAAACAATACTGCATAATAGCAAGGAAGAATCAAAGTGCCTTGACTAAATATACTTCACAAAAAAAAAAACCATTAAAACAAAGGATTAAGGGAAACCCATAGCCTTAAATCAACTGCATTAGATGAAATGAGACCAAACTAGGGTGCAGCTAATAACAAAAAAGCCTATCGACACCATAAAACACAATACAGTAACAAACAGAAAGCAGTGCAAAACTCACACAAAGTGTTGATACCTAATTGAGTCCTCATCTTTGTACCAGTCATTATCAAATCCAGACATCCATATTGGATTGCTTCCTTCAACACTGTGAATATTTGTGTTTGGGACAGTTGATGATCTATTCAGGCCTGTATCATGTGAACCTGATGACAAAAAAAATATATTCATTAGATTCAATCATGTTAATCACCAGTGTTTTGAAGCATTAAATAAATGCTGCGTTAATTTTCATGTACAGTATAAAAAACAATTTGAGATAATAAAGTACAATTAGTAAATACAATATCTTGAAAGGTGTATAAAATGGATTATAAGAAATATTTCATATTAATTTTCACATACAAAATTAGCTTCAGATATTAGACTATAAATTAAATATGGGATCTTGAAAACTGTGTGTAATTATCAATTTGCAGCTTCAAGAGCAGAGCTGTGCTTATGGTGTTCCATCTAAATCAATCATAAAGACTTAAAATTCCCAGTGATTGTAACACTTGTACATACTCTTAATCTGATATTTTTCTACATCTCTGGGATTTTTTATTATCACCCTTTCTGCACATTTTCTCAGTTTATAATTGCAGAATCTTGTGTGTAGTTACCTATACAATATTTTATATATACATGTAGATCTCTGGGGCTAGATGGTCAGATCTATCTATACTCATAGTCTCTTTTTTTTTTTCAGTGGTTGTAGCACTTGATGATAATGTAAGAAATTCACAACAGTGTTAACCGGTGTTGACAGCCAACACAGATACTAACCACACATTTGAGAACTACCAAATTCAGCTCTCTATTAAAAGTACTCTTTAATGGATTTTTCCCATTATCTCTGGGTCTCCTATTAGAATGTAGCTACATACCTGTAATAACTGTCATCATTTTACATTTATTGTGTTATAATTTTGTTAAACTGTAATAACTGTTTGTATGTGTATGTGAATTATTTTTACTTACATTCTCCAAATGCAGTGGCAGTGGCAGCTTTGAGTTGCCTTGAGTATCGTGCTCTTTGTGATAGGCACAGAGCCACTGTGAGGACGAGCAGAAGAGTCAGGAAGATAATCACTCCAACCAGCCACAAGAAGAGAAGGTCCTCCTCTGCTGTACCAGCAGTAATCAACTCTGCACGCTGAGTGTCCAACACATTTAATTCCTAGACAACAGCAGCGAAGATGTTAGTAAAGATTTTGCCTATGTTAACATGCAACCATACTGTATATGAATTATATTTTGTACATATACAGCCACCAAAGCCTGCAGCAAGTATATCTACGCATACAACTAAATCCCCCAAAATTAGACTAAAAAAAACCTTACCCTTCAAGCTGTAAAGGTAAAAGATTAAGCCATTACTACTTGTTAATTCTGAAATAATATGCAAAGAAAGAATGATAAAGTAGTTTAAACACATATGACACATTATTGGAACACTTTAAAAGAAGGAAACAGAAAATGAAGTAAAATAAAAACTTTAAAATTAGTGAAAATGTGAAATCTTTTATGTAATTAATGTATGGTGAACCAAGTGGTGCCAGGATGAAACTAATAGTTTAGCAAGCATAGAAGAGAAGTTGAGTGCAGCCTTGTAGTCAGTACTACCACTATAAAGCAAGATAATTTGAATGTCTTGGAAAAATGCAAATTATATGCTTCTGTTAATTTTATATTTTTGTTATTGTTAAAGGGATAAACAATTAAACTTCTGCATAAATAGCAATGTGGAATTAAGTTGGAAGAATAAACAAAAAATGTACAACGAATGAAAATTATAAATGGATTACTGAAAATTTGGATACTAATGCATTTACAAAACATGCAACTCAGCACTCTGTAAATACTTTATTATTATATTTACACAAAAGATATAACTCCTTTAAGAAGGCTTCCCTTACAAAATCAGATTAGCCAATTGAACCTTTAAAACCAAAAGTAAATAAAAAAGTAAACTAATGGAGGTGTGAAGAAATGCCTGAAAGAATATACCAATAATACAGTGTACTAAGGTTTTTTTAATAATACAGTACCATGATAAAGTACACGAGGCCACGAGTTTGAGCTCTATACATACTTTCTCAATACTCATATTAAATCAATGATTGTAGTGTCATAAGAACTCAGGTGAGTGCATAAGTTAAAAGAAGTACGTACTGAAGAACAAATCAATGATTATTGCCTGGACATGCAGCAGGCATGTGTGAGCATGTTAGATAGGAGTGAATGGAGACGAATGGTTTTTGGGACCCAACGAGCTGTTGAAGTGTGAGCAGTATACAGTCAACCCCCGGTTAACGATGGCGTCGGATAACGATAAAATTGGTTAGCGATACATTTTTCCGTCAAAATATTGGTTCAGTTTACGATGAACCGCTCGGACTACGATATTCGTCCCGGACGCGTACGCGTGGCCCAGCTGGGCAGGCACTCCAGGGAGCATCAGTGTGCTATTGTTTACAAGCAAGAGCGACCACCACCCACGCATTCATACCAGTATATGTCATTATTCCACTGTTTTTAGTGCTTGCAACTGCTAAATAAGCCACCATGGGTCCAAAGAAAGCTCCTAGTGCCAGCCCTGTGGTAAAGAGGCTGAGAAATACGGTAGAAGTGAAGGAGATAATAGCAAAATATGAAAGTGGTGTGTGTATCACTGAGCTGGCCAGGCTGTATGGCAAAGCCTATTCAACCATCGCTACCATTGTGGCCAAGGGAAATACACGTAAAATCAAGGAAGCTGTTGTTGCGAAAGGTGCAAATGTGATCACAAAACAGAGATCGCAAGTGCTGGAACATGTGGAAAATTTGTTGTTGGTGTGGATCAACGAGAAACAATTAGCAGGAGATAGTGTTACGCAGGCAATAATATGTGAAAAAGCAAGGCAGTTGCATGATGATCTCGTCAAGAAAATGCCTGCAACGAGTGCTGAAGTGAACGAATTTAAAGCCAGCAAAGGCTGGTTTGACAGATTTAAGAAGCATAGTGGCACACACAGTGTTGTGAGGCATGGTGAGGCAGCCAGTTCTGACAAAAGTGTGGCTGAAAAATATGTGCAGGAATTCAAGGGGTACATAGAGGCTGAACAATTCCAACCCCAACAAGTGTTCAATTGTGACAAAACAGGCCTGTTTTGGAAGAAAATGCCAAACAGGACCTTCATTACACAGGAGGAAAAGGCACTCCCAGGACATAAGCCTATGAAAGACAGGCTAACTCTGATGCTTTGTGCTAATGCCAGTGGTGATTATAAAGTGAAGCCTTTACTGGTGTATCATTCTGAAAATCCCCGAGTGTTTAGCAGATGTGGTATTGCCAAGTCTAATTTGTGTGTGATGTGGAAGTCTAACATCTAACAGTAAGGCATGGGTCACAATGGACATTTTCTTAGATTGGTTCAATGACGTGTTTGGCCCCAGTGTGAAGAAATATCTCCAGGAAAATAATTTGCCTCTTAAGTGCCTCCTGATAATGGACAATGCTCCTTGTCATCCTCCAGACTTGGCAGAGAAAATTGTGGAGGACTTTAAGTTCATCAAAGTGAAGTTCTTGCCCCCTAATACCACTCCTCTCCTCCAGCCCATGGACCAGCAGGTCATTTGCAACTTTAAAAAAAACTACACCAAAGCAATGTTTCAAAAGTGTTTAGATGTGACCACAGACATACATATGACCCTAAGAGACTTTTGGAAAAATTGTTTCCATATCCTGCATTGTGTACACCTTATAGGTAAGGCTTGGGAGGGAGTGACAACCAGGACTTTGAACTCTGCCTGGAGAAAATTGTGGCCAGACTGTGTCCTAGAGAGGGATTTTGAAGGTTTTGGGGCTGAGCCTCAGAACCCTGAGCCTGAGCCTGAGCCTGAGCCTGAACCTGTTGTGCAAGAAATTGTGGAACTGGGCAAGTCCATGGGGTTGGAGGTGAGTGGTGAGGATGTGGAACAGTTGGTGGAGGAGCACAATGAAGAGATAACCACTGAAGATCTGCAAGAGCTTCAACAGCAACAGCAACAACAGACCACAGGTTAGGAAAATGGTTGAGGAGGAGGAGGTGCCTTGTTCAGTGATTAAAGAGATTTGTGGAATCTGGAGCAGGGTGCAAGGCTTTATGGATGAATATCACCCTAACCAAGCTGTTGTAGGCCATGCTGGCAACATGTGGTGTCCCATTTCAGGGATGTTTTAAAGAATTGCCAGACACAGAGCTCCCTGGACAGATTTTTTGTTAGAGAGGGGTCCAGTGACTCTCAACCTGGTCCTAATAGCATTAAAAGAAAAAGGCCAGTAACCCCAGAAAAGAACTTGCCACCTGCAGTGTTAATGGAAGGGGATTTCCCTTGCAAACACTAACATACTACTCCATCCTTTCCCCTCCTCCCGTCTTCCACACATCAACAACTCTTCAATAAATGTAAGTGACATGTTATTGTACTATTATTTCTTTATTTCTCATAAACTTGTGTGTCATTGAATGTATTATTGTCATTGTAAGCTCAGTGAGAGTTCATAGGGTATAACCGTTTCTGCTCACGTGACCATCCGATGCAATTATGTTGTAAAAAAATCTTTTATTTTAATACTTTTGGGTGTCTGGAACGGATTAATTTTATTTCCATTATTTCTTATGGGGAGAATAGAATCGGATAACGATATTTTCGGTTACCGATAAGCCCTCTGGAACGGATTAATATCATTAACCGGGGGTTGACTGTATAATATTTTATGAAGGGATTCAGGGAAACCGGTTAGCCGGACTTGAGTCCTGGAGGTGGAGTAGTACAATGCCTGCACTTTAAAGGAGGGTTTTAGGATACTGGCTGTTTGGAGTGACATCTAAACTGTCATATCTGGGCACCTCTGCAAAGACAGTGATTATGTGTGATTGATGGTGAAAGTGTTTCTTTCTTTTTTGGGTCACCCTGCCTTGGTGGGAGACGGCCAAAGTGTTAAAAAATAATAATAAATGGACAGCATTGAAGAAAATAAATGCAACTGTATAGTGTACTTCAAATAAATTTAAAAGTATTTTTAATACACTTTACTATCTCATTCCTAAACAAAACTTTAATAAATTTCATAATACATTTGAAATACTAGATAGTGAGAACTTGGAAATTCTAAGAGGTGAGAAAATTACTTAAAGAATTATAATCATAAAGAATGCCAGCCATCAAGTCTTATAACTTCAAGGAAGTGAACATGATAGTAAAATACTCTACTCATACAGCATATTGCAATCATATCAATAGCTATCCAATTTCAAGGTTGCCATGTTCATTGTTTTATCATGCCAGTTCTTGATTTAAATTAATGGTTGGGATTCTTTTATTAGTAGGGCTAAGACAATTATAGTGTAAACAATTAAAGTGGAACCTCTACTTACAAGTTTAATCCGTTCCATGACCTTGCTCGCATTTGGATTTGCTCGTTTACAGTCACTTTTCCTCATTTAAATTAAATGAAATGCAATTAATCCATTCCGGCTCTCAGGAGGCAAGACAAGATACTTCAATATTTTGCTAATATCATCTATACGGCTTATTTATTTATCACAATTCATTTAATATGACATAATAAACAGTATAAATAACATAGAAACCTGATATATACTCTAGAATGAATAAAATATGTCATTATGTGACAAGTGGAGGCGGCCACAACCGCTCCCGCATTGTTGTGGTATTCACTGCCATCTAGTGATGGCCTTTCGAAGGTGTCTATTATTATAATTATTATTATATAGTACATTATTATTATACATGTATTATTATTATTATTATACATTTATTATTATTATTATTATATTATATTATTATACAGTGGACCCCCGGAAATCGAACATTCTTCATTCCAGAATGCTGTTCAAGTGCTGTTAGCAAACGAATTTATTCCCATAAGGAATGATGTAAATTAGATTAGTCCGTTTCAGACCCGCAAAAATACACTTATAAAAGCACTTACAAAACGAGAATACAGCCATAAAAACCATACGAAAATACCGTTAAGGTGAGGCTAATGCCTTAGAAGTGAACTCCGTTATTTATGGTCCGATTTCTTTCATTTTTGGTGTACGTTAAGAAGCATCTTTCCATCATACATTGCCCAAGTTTCAATAAGATAGTCCAACAAACAACTGAGATCCAATTCCCTAGATCAAGAGCAAGACCCCCCCCCTCACCAGCATCAAGGAACCTCCCTTGAGGCCTGCTCGCATCTGGAAATTTCACTCACGTCTGGAAGCAAAAAATTGACCGATTGACTGCTTGTATCTGGAAAAATTCGCACGTAGATGCACTCGTAAGTGGAGGTTCTACTGTACTTAAATATATGCAGACATACCTGACCCTCATATAACATGGATGCATTTTGAGAACAAGTCATGTAACTTTAATTGATACTATGTGAGCCCAATTTAGTAGCAAATACTACTGGGATAGATTCCAAACCCCTTCGGATCCCCTTACCCTGAATCATTATTCCCACATCAGTCTCATTAATACACATTTCTGCAAAATTCATGCAAGAAAAAATATATCCCAGTAATGACATTATAAAAAGTACAGGAGCAAAATCATGCTGCAAGAGCCATGTCAAATAAGGGTCAGGTATGAATAAAAAAAAAAGTTTCTTTAAAGAAAAGTTAAAAAAATATGATTAAAGTTATTTTTGTGCTATTTATTAAAAAATACTATTAATACCAAACAACTTAAAAAAAACTACTGGTATTTGTAGATCCTTACCTTAAAAAGATTGTCCAGGTACTCAACATTTTTGTCAATCATGGCCAACACTTGCTTCACTTCTAGAACTGAGTTATCATTACGATCCACCAGGTGCAAGTACAAATCTGTTTTTGTCTTGTCAACAGTTCCGTCATGATTTTCATGCACTCGAAAATCATCCACATTCACAATAGCTCCAGTGATATTCCCAAGGTAGTCACGAAAGTACTCTACTTGTTCTCGTACCTACAAATAAAGTTTCATCAGTGAAATAATATAAACAGTACATCCTGGCATTCATCAGTACATAAGAATCAATTTTAATCCAATTATCTAATTCATCAACACAAATTTTTGTATGGCAACAAAAACTACTTGTACAAGATCAAACACAAATACAGTCCTGATTCTCCTGGTCACAATAAAACATGCAAGGAATATTTGAAGAAAATGTAATATGGAAATCACAGTAATTTTATTTTACCCTTGGTGTCAATCTGTAACATGCCTCACATTTTAAAACCTATTTGCTTATATTTTGCACAGTATTGCTGTATCCATGAACAAAAAATTAAAACACATGACAGAAAGCTGGAATATAATGACAAACAAGTACATTTTGTTATGATGAATAAAGTTAAGGAGCTGAAGCATGCCAATTCCTGATACAAATTTAGGTTTTTGCTGTCTGACAGGTGCTCTTTAAAATTTATGAAGTGTGCAAATTCCAAACCATTATACCAAAAGAAGGATTTTATGCAAAACCCTGAGTAAATTGTTTTATAAAAATTTTAGGGCAAAAGATGTTAACTTAATGAAATCCCTGTACTAAATACCTCTTTATCCTTGGAAGAGACCTAATTTCTCAAAGGACAGAAGATAAAAATTAAAGAGATATTTTTCTTTACGGTGAATATCAAAGCACCCACAATGACATGCTTATTGAAAATACTTTCAGTTATTATTTGTGCTAATTCATTTACAAGTTTGTCTCATCTATAATTGTAGACAAAAACGGAAAGGAAGAATAGAGTATCTGATGAATGTTCGCTGATTACACATTATTCCTGCATATGTATTTACTTTAATTTTTCATTTTCAATAGGAATGAAGGAAACGCTCTTGCCTCATCAGGTGACTGCCTAAGGATAAACCGAACTCTTTGGTCCTCCCGCAGTAAGTAGATGAACACTCGGGCTCGATCACTCCATCCACTTGAGTCATTAACATACACCTGAAACCAATGAAAGCATAACGAGGTGAATGGTGAGATATATACAGTGGTCCCTCGGTTTTCGTGCATCTCCAAACTCGAACATTTATGTAAGTGTATTTTCGTAAGTGCTGTTGCAAGTGTATTTTTGGGGGTCTGAAATAGACTAACCTACGTGACATTATTTCTTAAGGAAGTAAATCCGTTCGGTAATGGCACTTGAGCAGCATTCTGGAACGAATTTTCGGCGAAAACCGAGGGACGACTGTAGTTAGTTCCAGTGATAATAATGCATTTCATTATAGTGTGGGGATACCTTATAATATTAAACAGAATTCAACATTTTATATGACATATTTATCCCATACCTAATATCAACTTGACTAAATTATTAGTTGATGAACCCTTCAGAGCAGGTCTTGAAGGGCACTTTATCCAAAGGGATTATAGCCATCCTTTCCTTTTTTTTTATCAAATCCGATCTCCCATTTATAACCACTATGACCCCTATGGGTTTAGAGCCTTCCCATGAATAAATAATAAAAATAATAGTAATAATTTGTCAATGAAGTTAATTAATTTTGCAGATGAATATGCTTTTCATGTCAACTGTTCCAAGAGATGTATCAGTAATATACAGTCACATGTTATTGTGTAGATCAGTAATTTATCATTTCATCTGATATTATAAAACTCCATTTCATTTGGCTCGTATGAGGCAGATGGCATCAGAGAACCTGGAATTTGGCCATAAGGCTGTTTGTTCCCTGTACCCTGGAAGCTGGTGTTAAGGTGCTGGTGCTGGAGTCAGTACGTACCTGGGAATGCCTTACATATGGGTCTGTTAAATTTAAGGCAAGACATGAAATGGGTTTAAAAAGTACAGATGTGTTATAAATATTATATTTATAGGGAAATGTTAAACCCAAGTTACACAGTACAGCAATATGATAACATATAGATTAAAATTTATTTAAAATTTCAGATTATTTGTTAAAGATAATCTCTTCTTCACTTTAATTATAAGTGTATAATTAGCTCTAGTGTTATATTGCTTTTTGTTGCTTTGAGAAGGATATTCTGTATTATAAGTCCTTTTTTTTTTTGCCAAGCTTCTTAATTTAATAGATTAAGCTAAATGTGTGGAATATCAGTGGTAGTTTTTTTTGTATGATGTCCTTGGGTTCTGGTAAAGTTCTCAATGGAGTCATAAGTCTTGGTTTGTACTGCAGTTCAGGGTCTTGAACTGTATGAATAAAATGTATATATGTTAAGCAGAATGAACTTGTATTAATAGTTTTTGATAGGAAAATGATAAATGTGCAAGTATTGGGTAGAACTGAAAGTTTCCCCAAGCCTTTATACTACAAGAAGAATACCAATAGAGTATAAAAAAATAAAATAAGATTTTTCCATTACCTTAAAATCAAAATATCCTTTCATTCCTTTCTGAGGATCAAAATTTAATTTCACAATTCCAGAAACAGGATCAACAATGAATGGAGATCTGCGGACATTATCCAGGTTTTCTGAAAGAGTCTCTTGGACACTACCATCCATGTAGTACCTCAAACGACTGTTTTCTTTTGCATCTGGATCAACAGCCTGAAAAAATTATATATTGATTTTTGGAAAAAAAATACTGTAATAAAAGATGACCAGTACAGTACAGTTTTTTCAGTTATTCATATCCAGTAAGAGGAAAACATATTTATAGTATACAGGTGGACTAACTTCAAATACCCTTGTAATCTTTTGATGCAGTTTGAGGATTAATTTAGTGATGAAAACATGATAACTGGATGTATTTTCCTGTACGTCACTGTGGATGTAACCAGGACTTGTTAAGCATATCATATATACAAGAATACACTTGTGCATTTTTTTTTCTTTGGGGGGGGGGTCAGAGGTACACCGGCTGTCTCCCACCATGGTAGGTGGACCCAAAAAAGTGAAAACACTTTTACCATCATTCATTCACTTTATCATCTTGCCAGAAGCAGGCTGACATCACAGTTCAGATGTCAACTTGTATTTAAAAAAATAAAAGGATTAATTATACTGTTAAGGAATATTTTCTTATACAGTATAACTGAGCATATAGTATTACTGAAGCATATTCTCGTGCTTCAACATTTACACTCTTCAGCATGAGATCTATTATCCCTCTTCAACCATGTTTGGTCTATAGGAGTGGTACAAATACATTGGAAGTCTGCTATGGTCCTTCCTCTTTGAAACTAGGTATGTCCAGCTGCAATGCCTCCCATTACAGATCCATAGTTCGATTTGGATATTAATAGTTAACAGAAGACTAGTATGGTACTTGAAGACACAGTTATATATACCCACATCAGTTTCTATACAGAAGGAGCCATTCTACTATTTACTGACCCTCTAATGTGCCTTGTTATATATATATATGAAGTGCCTTTGCCAAAAATTGGTTTGTGGTGGCAGTCTTTTTTGAGTTATTGAAAGCTTAAAATATGTGGATACCACATCATATCTCAGGGCCATTCTTTTATCTTATGAAGCTAAATGCCACTTTTTCTGAAGGCCTTTAAGACAGACTGACACTTTCATGTCTGTTTTCATAACCATTTCTCTACAGACTTTGTTAAACCAGAAGACATTTCACAAGGAAGAGCTCTTAGCACAACTATTTTTATTAGCTATTAATATCCTAGTTTGGAGAATTTGGTCATTTTTACATATAGATTATTTTGCCATTGCTTGTGCAGATAGAGATTCAGTAAATTTCTACCTCCTTACAGACAGCACATCACATGACTTTAAGTTCTCAGTATCTAAAACTAAATTATATTTACTTGATGACCTATTATCCATGTTTCATACTCTCCCAGTCTGCCAAACAAATTTCTGGGTTTCCATTTTGACTGAAGAATGTCATGGAAATTATATGTGACACTCAGTTACCCCTTGTCAATTCCAGGGGTCACTACCCCACAACCTGATCCCAGTGTCAGCTACTTTCTTAACATATATTGCATGCTAGGTGTTACTTAGCAGATTGAATTTACTTAAAATTTTGTTACCCTTTACCTAGGGGTCCAAGAGGAGACTCTTCTTAGCTCTCATACGGCCTTGATTTTATCTAAACTTGATTATGGGAATCAGGTGTATTCATCTATTGTAACAGCTATTCTCTCCAAGCTTCATGCTCTCCATCAAGACTATGTCTTAGTGCTTTTCACTCATCTCAGTTGAAAGCCTATATGTATAGTTTATATTCCTTCATGATAAGACCAACAAGATAGTCACTATGTTAAGTAAAAGGACACAAATGCAACTAATGTGACATTTTATTGTGGCAACATTTCGCTCTCCACGAGCTTTTTCAAGCCATTGCCACAATAAAATGTCACATTAGTTGCATTTGTGTCCTTTTACTTAACATATTGTCGGTAATTCTACCAATATTAATACAAGATAGTCACTGTCTATGGTACCTGGTTTACTTTCATTACCCTACGACCTATATAATAATCACACTAGTAAGTGAAGCTGACACTTTCAATCCTTGTCCTTTATTACATCCTTTGATCATCCTCAGACTCTAGTCACTTTTCTCAATCTATCTCTGTTTCTTTTCATCCTGCTCAGTCAACTTTTCTATTTCACCTTCAGAGGTACTGATAATTCAAGTACTGTAATGTACATCCCTCCTTTCCCTTTCCAAAGTCTCTTATCACTGCTATGGACATGCATGCCCTCTTCCCTGTTCATTTTCATTTGCTGTACATGCACTTGCTACTACTGTGAACTTGCAGCCATCATTTACACTGCTTTTCTTTCTTCTTAGTTGATTCAAAGTACGTACATTGCAAGCTCTTCAGAGCTTTGACTCCTCGCATTCCATCATTCTTCACATCCAACACTGGCCATGTCACCTCTCCAGAAAACATAAAAATGTCATCTTTTGTTGGTTTCCTAGTCATTCTGGCATCCATATTCCAGGACCTGCTTCCATAGGAAAGCATCATCAAAAATATAACCGAAACTAATATTCATGTTGTGTATAAGTAGAAATTCTACAAAAACAACATTTGTGAAGGCTAGTAGATAGTTTTGGAAGAGGACCAGCTTATAATATAACTATGGTCTCTCGCATGACAGAAAAGAACATGGATGTATAGTACAGTGGACCCTCGGTTTTCGTTCACCTCCAAACTCGAACAATTATGTAAGTGTATTTTCTTAAGTGCTTTTGTAAGTGTATTTTTGAGGGTTCGAAATGACTAATCTAATTTACATTTGTCCTTATGGGAACAAATTCGTTCTGTAACGGCACTCAAACAGCATTCTGGAAAGAATTTTCAACGAAAACTGAGGGTCCATTGTATAAGCAGTATTAAACTTTAAATAAAAATTACCGTTAATCTCATGACTTCGAGGCCGAAGTGTGATGCAGTTGTTATACCTCCAGTAAATACTTCACGGGTGAATTTTGGAGCATTGTCATTGATGTCCTTAACAAATACATTAACTTTTAAAAGCGTGTCATCCCGGGGGTCGAAGAAGGCAACAGGCTCAGGTAATGTGAGGCAGTCCTCTGTGGCCTTGATCAGTAGAGTGTAGTGGTCCTCAATTTCACGGTCCAGCTCCTTCATTGTCTGAAATGAGTAGTTGGAGAGGCATTTTAACAAGATATCACTGTACAACTTTTCCACCATTCAAAGGAAGGTGCAAAACACATTTTGCCCTACAAACCTGTGCAAGGAAGGGTTGGGTTACATTTCTAGAGGTCCAGCAAAACTAGAAACAGTAAATAATACAAAATTCTACCTAAGTAAATGTTTTGTTTTACATTAGGATTCATTTTGGATTTGAGACCATACCTCTGTAATACAGGTTTATCAGTCTAATCTGGTTAATACTAATATTCATAAATAATAAGTACAGTACTAGGTAGTAGGTTGGTACTACTGTCCTGCCAAGTGAGTGTAAAACGAAAGCCTGTAATTGTTTTACATGATGGTAGGATTAGAACATAAGAACATAAGAAAGAAGGAACACTGCAGCAGGCCTACTGGCCCATGCGAGGTACGTCCAAGTCTCCAACAGGCTTAAGCCAATGCCCCGACCCAGCCAGGTCAGGTTACATTCACTTAAGGAAGGAGCACTGCATCTGACCTAGTAGCACAAGCTAGTCAGGACCAACTCACACCCAACCGCACCTACTCATATAATTATCTAGCAGACCACCTGGAGCTCAGTCTCCAGGTCGTCAGGTCACTACCACTTAAGGAATTAGTACGGCAACTGACCTGGTGGTAAAAGCTAGTCAGGTCCAAACTCACACCCACCCACACCCACTCATGTATTTATCTAACTTATTTTTAAAACTACACAACGTCTTAGCATCTATGACGGTACTCGGGAGTTTGTTCCACTCATCCACAACTCTATTACCAAACCAGTGCTTTCCTATATCCTTCCTGAATCTGAACTTTTCCAACTTGAAACCATTGCTGCGAGTCCTATCTTGGCTGGATATTTTCAGCACGCTATTTACATCCCCTTTATTTATTCCTGTTTTCCATTTATACACCTCAATCATATCCCCCCTAATTCTACGCCTTTCTAGAGAGTGCAGATTCAGGGCACTCAGTCTATCCTCATAGGGAAGATTTCTGATACATGGGATCAACTTTGTCATCCTCCTCTATACGTTTTCCAGTGCATTTATATCCATTCTGTAATACGGTGACCAGAACTGAGCAGCATAATCTAAATGAGGCCTAACCAAAGATATATAGAGTTGAAGAACAACCTGAGGACTTCTATTATTTATACTTCTTGATATGAAGCCAAGGATTCTGTTAGCTTTATTGCGAACACTTATGCACTGTTGTCTTGGCTTCAGATTACTACTAACCAGAACTCCTAAATCCTTCTCGCAATCACAAGTAATAAGATCTACATTATTCAGTTTATATGTGGCATGGCTATTGTCCTGCCCAACATTTAGAACTTTGCATTTGTTTACATTAAACTGCATCTGCCACTTCTCCGACCACTGCATCAGTCTATTCAAATCATCCTGGAGTGCTCTAATGTCCTCATTTGAATGAAATGGACGGCCTATTTTGGTGTCATCAGCAAATTTACTTATGTTGCCACCCTGCCTCGGTGGGAAACGGCCGACGTGTTGAAAGAAAGAAAGATATATATACACACCCCTCTGGGTTTTCTTCTATTTTCTTACTAGTTCTTGTTCTTAGTTCCTCTTATCTCCATGGGGAAGTGGAACAGAATTCGTCCTCCATAAGCCATGCGTGTCGTAAGAGTCGACTAAAATGCCGGGAGCAAGGGGCTAGTAACCCCTTGTTACGGGACCCACCCTTACCCATCATTATATACTTGAGCATACGGCAGTAGAAAATGTCTTTATCATTATTATGAAAATAAGCGTTATATTGGCAAGTGGTATGTCTCCTGTACATCTAGGTAGGGTTTTCTGTGACGTATAGTTAACTATCCATCCGCTCGTTAACAGGTCAGGAATTCCCGCCTTACCACGTCATCGTACCCAATGAGGGGGGCCACCTGCTACACAGCTGTCAGTATCTATTCAGCGAGTCAGACAGAGAGACCGAGAGAGTATTCTGTAGTCAACGAGTCAGCAAGCAGTGATCTGTCGGTGATCAGTCAGATGTCATTCAGTCATCATCGAGTCAACAGTCAGTGATCGGTCAATGATCCGTCAGTGAGCATACAGTCCTCAGTGAGACTTTCATGGTGAGAACTGTCCTCTCACTTTTCCTGAGAAGCACCTTGGATTTATTCTTCTGACCTTTGTGAGGTTCCTGTGTGAGCCTCCATCACCTTGAGTGGTGTTTGTCTGTTGCCGCTCAAAGCAAGTGAGTGCGTTGTAGTAAGTGAGACGCTGAGGTTCGTCTCTGTTGCCGCTCAAAGCAAGTGAGTGCGTTGTAGTGATTGAGACGCTGAGGTTCGTCTCTGTTGCCGCTCAAAGCAAGTGAGTGCGCTGTAGTAAGTGAGACGCTGAGGTTCGTCTCTGTTGCCGCTCAAAGCAAGTGAGTGCGCTGTAGTAAGTGAGACGCTGAGGTTCGTCTCTGTTGCCGCTCAAAGCAAGTGAGTGCGTTGTAGTGATTGAGACACTGAGGTTCGTCTCTGTTGCCGCTCAAAGCAAGTGAGTGCGTTGTAGTGAGACGCTGAGGTTCGTCTCTGTTGCCGCTCAAAGCAAGTGAGTGCGTTGTAGTAAGTGAGACGCTGAGGTTCGTCTCTGTTGCCGCTCAAAGCTAGTGAGTGCGTTGTAGTAAGTGAGACGCTGAGGTTCGTCTCTGTTGCCGCTCAAAGCAAGTGAGTGCGCTGTAGTAAGTGAGACTTTGGAATATGTCTCTAATGGCGCTCATAGCAAGAGTGAGTGTTGTGCGGTTGTGAAGACTTTGGAATATGTCTCTAATGGCGCTCATAGCAAGAGTGAGTGTTGTGGAGACTTTGGAATATGTCTCTAATGGCGCTCATAGCAAGAGTGAGTGTTGCAACTGTGGAGACTTTGGAATATGTCATTAGTGGTGCTCGTAGTAAGAGCGTGTGTTTGCTGTATTGCAGATGCTAGTTTTCCTCTAGATTTAGTAGAAACGAGTTTTAGCGACATAGTCTTAAAAGACGACTGTGTGTATATCCTTGGAAACAGATTCATTGGAAAACTTCTTTAAGTGCGAAAACATTTCTATTCCATTTATTGCTCTGAAAGTGGTTATTAATTAAGAGTGTGGATAGTCTACGCTCTAGATACATTACGGTGATAATAGATTAATAAATAAGTGTTATGCTTTTCGACTCAGTGTGAAGAGTCAAATAATATGTTAAGTGAATAGAACGTCTTGCAATCTTAGAGCCATTTAGTGTAATAGATGAGAAAGAAGATTGAATGTTGCACCCTTCATTAATAAGTGAACTTAAGATAAACTTGTCTGTAAATGTTGTTTCATGATATCATTTTAAATATTTTATATAAAGCTTTCTACGGATTATTAAGTTAATAAAAACCAGAAAGAATTATTGTGATTATTTCGTTCCTCTTGATCCCTTTTCGTTTCTTTTATAACTTTATGTTAAAGTCTTGTTACATTGTTACTGGCCTGGGTGGAACAGGCCCTAGAAAGGCCCAGGTTTGTAACAAGTGGGGGCCTGTCCGGGAGGCTTTGATCCAAGGAAAAGGGAACAATGAGGAACAGAAATAATTCTTTCTGGTTAATTTGGATGACCTTAAGACTTAGTATGGCAATCTGTAAAGAGAAATCTCTGGAATGAAAAGTTGCTAATTTTCGAGGTTTCCTCTCAAAAAGGATGGCTTCTGATGTTTGGCTCGCTTACCACTCTCCCAGAAGATAAGCAACCATATGGAATAAGTAACTATGTTTCTTCCCTTTTGCTATTGATATTGGCGACTCCATAATTGGGCAGTGAAAAAGTGATTGGGAGCTTGGTCTTGGTAAGTGCTTCCCTTTACAGTTGGAGATCTGCGGATTGATTTGTTTCCCTCGGTTGTAAGCCAGGGTCTTAGTACCTGTAAGCTAGGGTTCTCATAGTATCTGTAGCCCAGGGTCCCGTACCTGTAATCTAGTTTCCTGAGTATCCACATGACGGGAGTTAGCATGGTTGGTGCTGTTGTTTTCGCCCTTAGTATTAAGGCCAAGAACCTTTTGTCATTTTGTGAGTCCCTGCTGTCCTGGGACGAAGCATATCATTCTATTTGGTACTGTATAGTGAAAGGATACAAGTTTAGTGATGAAACTTTGGAACAGAACCGGCTTAGGTTCCTTAGTGTTCATTGCAGATTAATGAAGACTACATTAATCTGTTCTGCAGCCTTGCTATGGGCATGGTTGGTTCAGCTACTGTTCTATCTATTAATGCTGGTGCCTGTGTGATTTCTGTATATAGAAATCTTGATAGAGCTATTGGTCTTATTGTCGATTAGACAAAGATTAAGATGAGAAACAAAACTCATATTTATTCAAGCTTTTGTGGAAACAGTGTATGGTGCGAGATTATCACCTCCGGAACGAGTGTTCAGTGTAGAGGAGAAAAATCTGTAAGGACTATTCTTGGAGAGAGAAGTCTGGGTGACACACTACAGTCACGGGTGACATGTTAGTCACGGGTGACACTACAGAATTCTTCAAAGGAATTCGCCTAAGGAAGTAGTAAAGAATGTCAAACTACTGTCAAAGAGACATTAACAAGTGCTCTTGACAGGATGTTTAAGCCAGAAAAGTCACTGGTTGAGTCGGACTTGTCAGAGGAACTTATGGCAAGCGACATGTGTTTTCTCGTATTGCTTTCCTCATGTGTGAGCCAGCGATTGTTTTCCTGTGTTACTGTCTGAGTCGTTGTTACAGCAACTTCTGTTGTGACTCAGTTATGAGGACGCTTAGAGAAGCGGCTCGTCTGAACCTTAGACATGCTTTGAAAACTACGGTTTTCTCGCCATATGGTCTCGTGCTGCTGCATTTCTTCTGAGTATCTCGCTTGGAACTCCTTCGTCGCTGGAAGAAGTCATTTTGGAGGTATTCATGTCAGCAGACTGACATGAACGTAGAGCGTGATCGCACTTCAGGAAGAGTCTGATGCTCTTCGTATTTATTTCAAGACGTCGTTGTTCTTGATCCCTGAGTATAGGTTTCACTCCCAGCATTAGTGTTTTCTGCATGCTTCCTGACACACTAGTCTCTATGCTACAAGCTAGTCCCTGAGCAGAAGTTGGTATACTTCTGACACCTAGCCTCTATAGTACAAACTAGTCCTGAGCAGGAACCTGCCTTCGTTCCTGACAACTAGCCTCTATGCTACAAGCTAGTCCCTGAAAGTTGGTATTCTTTGACACACTAGCCTCTATAGTACAAGTTAGTCCCTGAGCAGGAACTGCTTCTTCTGACACACTACCTCTATTACAAGCTAGTCCCTGAGCAGAAGTTGGTATTCTTCTGACACACTAGCCTCTATAGTACAAGTAGTCCCTGAGCAGGAGTCAGCTATACTTCTGACACACTAGCCTCTATATTACAAGCTAGTCCCTGAACAAAAGTTGGTATACTTTTGACACTAGCCCCTGTTTAATAAGCTAGTCCCTGAGCAGAAGTCTGCATCCGTCTGACATACTAGTCTGACAAACTAGTCCCTGAGCAGACGTCTGCTTATTTTTCCACTAAACTGGTGAGTATTGGAGCAGAATTTGATTGACGGTTCTGCCTTGTAAGTCTGGTGCGGATGACACTGGTGGAGCAGTGTCATGAGTATAAGTCAGCGATCTTCTGACATACTAGCCTGACAAACTAGTCCCTGAGCAGAGGTCTGCTGGTACTTCCGCCAGATTGGTATAGGGTGAGTCTCTCCGAGTAGAAAATGGCTATATGCTGCATGTACATGAAAAGTTTCAGAATATTGAAGATATGAAGGTAAGGGCGTATGTGTGAGAGGCAACGCTGTCCCCACCTGGACTCGTCTTCTGTTAGTATTTCATCACCCTCGTCTGTGTTCATCGTGGTGGCGCCGTGTTCTTGGTTGCCACGTACGCCACGTTCAACAGTGTCTGGCCACAGTTTGTGGCCCGTTTGTATAAAAAGCTTCGGCAGTTGATGCTTAGCCGACTGTTCAAATCACCCTGACTGTTTCTCTCGACTTCAGTTTCATCGAGATAGTTTTGATTGAACAGTGTTAATTATATGTTCACGATGTATCTACTGTGTCAAGCTGACTCTCGCCGACTTCGTTTCACTGAATAGACTTTTGACTGATCTAGTGTATGATCATCGTTCAGTCTTACTGTAGGTGTCAATTTTAGTGTTTAGCAAACGGTTGCTATTTAGAAAATTATTACTGAAAAGAACTTCATGAGGTAGTGTCTGAGGTTACACCGCCTCTTTATTTTTCCGGTCTCGGAGCAGTGTGGTGAGCTCTCACTACCGGACCCATTCGCTTCTTCAGTGCTTTAGAAGAAAGTGCTGGTGTTGACTAGGCGACATTATTCGTCTATGAAGCTAGTAAGGTACTCTGTAATGATAATCCTACGACTGACTCAAGACTTCTGCTGTTCCTGCTATGTTGAGTTGGACAAGATGCGGTGGATATCACCGTCAGTGGTCTGTTTCAACGTTTTACATTTGTACAAGACTTACCATGATGTTGAGGCTTACTATATGAGCCAGTCACCAAACTTGACTTTGCTGACTTTGCTAAAAGAGGAGTTTACATCTCTTAAGTTTATAAATTTTTTGACAAATTTAAATGTGGAATATTCTTTAATGGTGATCTTTTGTTTCTACAGTACGTATCCGGAAGTAGTGGATTGTCTCAACGGACCTTGCGAAGGAGTGCAGAGCTGCGATGCTACAAATTGTATATTACGCAGCTGTCATCGCATCTTTGGCCGCTCCTCCACAAGCTCCGTGGACAATACTTCCTTACTATTAAAGTTCTTGGTGCGACCTGTGGTCGTGAGGGGGAGGTGTTACGGGACCCACCCTTACCCATCATTATATACTTGAGCATACGGCAGTAGAAAATGTCTTTATCATTATTATGAAAATAAGCGTTATATTGGCAAGTGGTATGTCTCCTGTACATCTAGGTAGGGTTTTCTGTGACGTATAGTTAACTATCCATCCGCTCGTTAACAGGTCAGGAATTCCCGCCTTACCACGTCATCGTACCCAATGAGGGGGGCCACCTGCTACACAGCTGTCAGTATCTATTCAGCGAGTCAGACAGAGAGACCGAGAGAGTATTCTGTAGTCAACGAGTCAGCAAGCAGTGATCTGTCGGTGATCAGTCAGATGTCATTCAGTCATCATCGAGTCAACAGTCAGTGATCGGTCAATGATCCGTCAGTGAGCATACAGTCCTCAGTGAGACTTTCATGGTGAGAACTGTCCTCTCACTTTTCCTGAGAAGCACCTTGGATTTATTCTTCTGACCTTTGTGAGGTTCCTGTGTGAGCCTCCATCACCTTGAGTGGTGTTTGTCTGTTGCCGCTCAAAGCAAGTGAGTGCGTTGTAGTAAGTGAGACGCTGAGGTTCGTCTCTGTTGCCGCTCAAAGCAAGTGAGTGCGTTGTAGTGATTGAGACGCTGAGGTTCGTCTCTGTTGCCGCTCAAAGCAAGTGAGTGCGCTGTAGTAAGTGAGACGCTGAGGTTTGTCTCTGTTGCCGCTCAAAGCAAGTGAGTGCGCTGTAGTAAGTGAGACGCTGAGGTTCGTCTCTGTTGCCGCTCAAAGCAAGTGAGTGCGTTGTAGTGATTGAGACGCTGAGGTTCGTCTCTGTTGCCGCTCAAAGCAAGTGAGTGCGTTGTAGTAAGTGAGACGCTGAGGTTCGTCTCTGTTGCCGCTCAAAGCAAGTGAGTGCGTTGTAGTGAGACGCTGAGGTTCGTCTCTGTTGCCGCTCAAAGCTAGTGAGTGCGTTGTAGTAAGTGAGACGCTGAGGTTCGTCTCTGTTGCCGCTCAAAGCAAGTGAGTGCGCTGTAGTAAGTGAGACTTTGGAATATGTCTCTAATGGCGCTCATAGCAAGAGTGAGTGTTGTGGAGACTTTGGAATATGTCTCTAATGGCGCTCATAGCAAGAGTGAGTGTTGCAACTGTGGAGACTTTGGAATATGTCATTAGTGGTGCTCGTAGTAAGAGTGTGTGTTTGCTGTATTGCAGATGCTAGTTTTCCTCTAGATTTAGTAGAAACGAGTTTTAGCGACATAGTCTTAAAAGACGACTGTGTGTATATCCTTGGAAACAGATTCATTGGAAAACTTCTTTAAGTGCGAAAACATTTCTATTCCATTTATTGCTCTGAAAGTGGTTATTAATTAAGAGTGTGGATAGTCTACGCTCTAGATACATTACGGTGATAATAGATTAATAAATAAGTGTTATGCTTTTCGACTCAGTGTGAAGAGTCAAATAATATGTTAAGTGAATAGAACGTCTTGCAATCTTAGAGCCATTTAGTGTAATAGATGAGAAAGAAGATTGAATGTTGCACCCTTCATTAATAAGTGAACTTAAGATAAACTTGTCTGTAAATGTTGTTTCATGATATCATTTTAAATCTTTTATATAAAGCTTTCTACGGATTATTAAGTTAATAAAAACCAGAAAGAATTATTGTGATTATTTCGTTCCTCTTGATCCCTTTTCGTTTCTTTTATAACTTTATGTTAAAGTCTTGTTACATTGTTACTGGCCTGGGTGGAACAGGCCCTAGAAAGGCCCAGGTTTGTAACACCCCTTCTCCTGTATACATTACTAAAGTTAAAAAGATAAACTTTTGTTTTTCTCTTTGGGCCACCCCGCCTTGGTGGGAAACGGCCGATTTGTTGAAAGAAAGAAAAGATGTATGTAAATGCTGCAGCAAGGAGGCGGCAGGGGGCAGTGGAGATGTCGTGTCTAAGGGCAATGTGTGGTGTAAATATGCAGAGAATTCATAGTGTGGAGATTAGGAGGTGTGGAGTTACTAAAATTATTAGTCAGAAGGCTGAAGAGGGCCTGTTGAAGTGGTTTGGTCATTTAGAGAGAGAGCATATAAATCTGTAGGGAAAGGAAGGCAGGGTAGGGGTCGTTCCCAAAAAGGTTGGAGGGAGAAGGTAAAGGAGGTTTTGTGGACTTCCAGCAAGCATGCGTGAGCATGTTAGATAGGAGTGAATGGAGATGAATGGTTTTTGGGACCTGACAAGCTGTTGGAGTGTGAGCAGGGTAATATTTTGTGAAGGGATTCAGGGAAACCAGTTAGCTGGACTTGAGTCCTGGAAATGGAAAGTACAATGCCTGTACTTTAAAGAAGGGGTTTGGGATATTGGCAGTTTGGAGGGACGTCTAAGCTGTCGTATCTCAGCGCCTCTGCAAAGACAGTGATTATGTATGAGTGATGGTGAAAGTGTTGAATGATGATGAAAGCTTTTTCTTTTTCTTTGGGTTTTTCTTTCTTTTTGGGTCACCCTACCTCGGTGGGAAATGGCTGACATGTTAAAAAAAAATTATGTAAACATACCACGGTTTCAGGTATCCACAGTAGGTCTTGGAATGTATACCCTGCGGATACAGGGATGTCTACTGTAATTAAATCTGTGTGCTGGTTGCCCTTAGTAAAAATATTAGATAATCAAAATCTGAGAATAAGAAAGCCCACAAATTTGTAGAGACGACTGTATGGCACAGTATTTACACATGAACATGTACTGTTAAATGAATTAAAATAACTGATGCCATATCCTCTGTAAGGGCACTTGCTCTTTATTTACATGAAAGATCAGATGTATGTGAGCGTTCTTCACTAATTTAGGAGAGAGTGAGGGAGAGAGATGTATGAAGGAAGGCATGGGAAAATAGGAAGAGAGCAGGGGAGGGAGGTTTAACACTTTCCTGTAAATGTTTGTATGTATTACAATTGATATTACTACTTCTCCAGAGTGAAATATTTTTTACATATCAAAATGGAATCTGGGTTTATTGACTAGGGTGCAGCAAACGTACATCTAGTTAGGTAATGGGAAGCAATTCAGTACTTATAAACCTAATAAAAGAATAAAAATAGTGTTTCAGTCTGGAGTGTCCAAGAAACAGAATTCAACATCAAATTTACATTCTGCTACAGACCATAGTACGGGCGGGGATTGAACTAACGGTGTGTCGTAAAACTCCAGACTCATTCACCGCAAGTTCAATCCCCGCCTGTATACCTGGAGAGAGTTCCAGGGATCAACGCCCCTGCGGCCCGGTCTGTGACCAGGTTTGTTTGCAATCATGTCATTACTATTTTGTGAGTCATTCTGCTACAGTCTAAGGAAAGATGCTGGCTCCCATTAGGATGGCTAGCTCACCCAAATTAAATACAGCACAAGAGAATAATAACCAAGTTATTAGAAAGTTAGAAACTCTGAATAAAAATATAGCTTTATGTCAAATGTAACCACTGTAAGTTTAAAACTTTTCTGAATACTCTGCAAGGCTATGAAAAAAGTGTTATAAAAAAATGTAAAAATTAAATCCATAAAATATCTTATTTCATCTTCCCTCCATGCTGACGGCCCCACCTTTGACACAGACTCCCTCTCTGACTTTTTGTCAGCAACAGCTTTATGTACGAAAGTATAGTCGTACCAACACTCTTATATGGGTGTGAAGCATGGGTTGCAAATGCTGCAGCGAGGAGGAGGCTGGAGGCAGTGGAGATGTCATGTCTAAGGGCAATGTGTGGTGTAAATATTATGCAGAAAATTCGGAATGTGGAAATTAGGAGAAGGTGTGGAGTTACTAAAAGTATTTGTCAGAGTGCTGAAGAGGGGTTGTTGAGGTGGTTTGGTCATTTAGAGAGAATGGATCAAAGTAGAATGACTTGGAGAGCGTATAAATCTATAGGGGAAGGAAGGCGGGGTAGGGGTCGTCCTAGAAAAGGTTGGAGGGAAGGGGTAAAGGAGGTATTGTGGGCGAGGGGCTTGGACTTCCAGCAAGCATGTGTGAGCGTGTTAGATAGGAGTGAATGGAGACGAATGGTTTTTGGGACATGACGATCTGTTGGAGTGTGAGCAGGGTAACATTGTGTGAAGGGATTCAGGGAAACCAGTTAATTGATTTAGTTGGACTTGAGTCCTGGAAATGGGAAGTACAATGCCTGCACTTTAAAGGAGGGGTCTGGGATAGTGACAGCTGGGAGGGACAATTCTCAGCTGTCGTATCTGAGCTCCTCGGCAAAGACAGTGATTATGTATGTGTGTGGTGATAGTGTTGAATGATGATGAAAGTATTTTCTTTTTGATGATTTTCTTTCTTTTTGGGTCACCCTGCCTCGGTGGGAGACGGCCGACTTGTTGAAAAAAAAAAAAAAAAAAAACTTTATTACACCAACTTTGATTATATTTCCATTAGCACTCCTCACCACCCTTCCTAACTCTACCTGTTAGATTCTTCTTCCTTGCACACCCTACCCTGCAGTGCTGTATAACCCTTATAAGTTTAGCACTTGTACGATTAAAATAATAATATTAAAAAATCCTGTTAGTGTATTCTTTTATATTCTTTACTTGTAGCTGCCTCACATGAGTAATGAGGTGATAATGATGATGATAATAAATGACATTCACAAAGATTACAACGGTAATCCTCAGTATCACTAATCCTTAGTTTCTGTAATAATTTCAAAAGTAATTTTCAATCAGTACAGCAGTGCTTGTAAAAGCTGTTAGAAAAATCAAATCTAATCATTCTTTTGATATCATCTAATCATTCTTCTGATATCATCTAATCATTCTTCTGATATCAAACACTTGCATAAAAGTCACCTAAGATGCAAAGAACATGCAGAAATTTAACAAAATTTCTGTATGCATTCATAGATTTCTCTTTCATATTTTATCAACATGTACAATTACTGTAGCACATCTCTACTGCTTTTTATTAAATTAACCTAATGAAATGTAATAGGAATATTTTTTTTATCCTGTACTTACTGAAAGTTCATGTGAGAAACTCTCAAGATTAAAAGTTCCATATTCATCTCCACCAACGATGAAATAACATACGTGGGAACTTCTGTCTTCATCAACATCATCCAGGTCTACTGTGTCTGCTAACTTTGCCCTTTCTGTACCTGGTGCCTTATGTTCTGTAGAATTGATTTACTAGTTAAAACAAGAAAGTAGAATGCATGAAAATCTTGTAATGCCACTTTAAAATGAATAAATAATAAATTTCACAACTTTGGTTCCTAGTTCTAATGAATAATGTAATAAAAATCTCACACAATCAAGATTAGTTGGGACATATTATATTATTATAATAATTATTAATTATATTATTATTATTAGTAGTAGTAGTAGTACAGTCACACCTCATAAATTAAATTTGACATAACTGAAAACTACTTCAGTGAAATACTACACTTGATCTTACCAATCCTCATTCACTAAAATAAATTACAGCAGCAGATTTGAGTTTCTAAAAACAAGAATACAGACAACATAGACAGGTGAATGTGTTCGGATATTTGGGAATGGACGTGTCAGCGGATGAGTACATGAAAGACGAGGTAAACCACAGAACTGATGAAGGAAAAAAGGTGGGTGGTGCATTGAGGTATCTGTGGAGACTAACATTATCTATAGAGACAAAGAGGGAAAATGTATGAGTGTATAGTAGTACGTACCAACATTCTTATACGGGTGTGAAACATTAGTTGTGAATGTTGCAGAGAGGAGGAGGCTGGAAGCAGTGGAAATGATGTGTTTGAGGGCAATGTGTGGGGTCAATATTATGCAGAGAATTCGTAGTTTAGAGATTAACCCTTAAACGGTCCAAACGTACATATACGTTAGTACTGCTACTGCCCCAAACGTATATTTACGTTTTATTTTTCCTGCCTCCAAATTTGGCACGAATGGCCTGAGATGCCTGGTCAGCATAGAATGGGTCTCAACACTCGGTGTGCGCTGTATTAAAAAAATCTGGGACCATTTACTACCTTGTGGGAGCACCAGTTAAATTGAGTGCCAGCTAAAGCAAACAGTGCGGCAAATACCAAGGATTCACTGACGTCATGTCATATTAACACTCCCCTTTTAAGTGGAAAGTGATGTCGGCAGGCTGGCTGGCCACCTGGCTACCTGATTGGCTGTCTCTATCTCCGTCTGTCTGTCTGTATCTATCTCTGTCTCTGTGTGCCTATCTCACAGGAACACATACGTGGAGCTGAGTCTCGACCCCTGCAACCACAATTAGGTGAGTACATAGTGTAAATTACCTGTGATAACTCAAAAAATCCAGACAAAGTGCTATACTGTGCTTGTGATCGTGTGTAATACCAGCTACTCTCTGAGACAAGCAGACAGAAAGAAGGAGAGACACAGGCAGACAGACAGGTTTGTGTAACACAAATAAAGCAAAGCAGTGTAAGCTCATCAAATGTCACCACTGTCATTAGTGGACTGATTAGAAAAGATAAGACTACACTCACCCCTCATCAAATGTCACCACAGTCATTAGTAGAGATAAGATAAGATAAGGCAGTGACACACATCTTACATAATGCTTCAAGGGAACTTATTACAGTATTATTATAATTATTTATTATTATTATGCACTATCATTATTATTATTATTATGCACTATCATTACTATCATTATTATTATTATTTGAGTACAATTTCAGTACCTAATACAGTGGACCCCCGGTTAACGGCCATAATTCGTTCCAGAATGCTGTTCGAGTGCCGTTACCGAACGAATTTATTCCCATAAGGAATAATGTAAAGTAGATTAGTCCTTTTAGAAGCACAAAAATACACTTACAAAAGCACTTACAAAAATACACTTACATAATTGTTGGAGTTGGGAGCAGTACATAAACCGGGGGTCCACTGTATTAGTGTCAGAACAAAGATTCACTATGAAATCACAAGAACTACTATAAATTGTAATTATCAGAACATAAAAATTATATAAAATAATATAAAAAAAAGAGAAAAAAAAAGGTATATCGGCAACAATTCTGCAAGCGGCAGGACTCCTGTTGCTGTCAGGTGAGCATCCAGTGCCAACTTCTCGGCCTCATATCGGTAAGTACTGACCCTAAATTTTTTTTTTTATCCTATAACACTTAAAAAAAATGTGCTCTTTATTTCTATAATTTTTTTTTTTTTTCAAAATATTCGGGGTACGTATAAATAAAGAGCACATTTTTTTAAGTGTTACTGGAATTTTTTTTTTTTAGGGTCAGTACTTACCGATATATGAGGCCGAGAAGTTGGCGCTGGATGCTCACCTGACAGCAACATCGAGTCCTGCCGCTTGCAGAAGAGTTGCCGATATACCTTTTTTTCTTGTTTTTACATTATTTTATATAATTTTAGTTCTGATAATTACAATTTATTGTATTTCTTTGTTCTAACACTAATATAAGGTACTGAAATTGTACTCAAATTGTCACAAACACACTGACAGGTAGACATTTACACCTGCCTTGGTCATTTACTTTTGGCTAGGAATATATACAAAGTATTTATAGGTCCCAGCAATGTTTTGGATACATGGGAGAATATAATAATAATAATAAGAAGAATAACAATACAGTGGACCCCCGAGTTTCGTAAAAACTTCACTCCTGAAGTCTGCTCAAGTGCCATTACCGAACGAATTTACCCCCTTAAGAAAAAATGTCACGTAGGTTAGTCTATTTCAGACCCCCAAAAATACTTTTCCACAAGCACTTATAATATTATACTTACATAAATGTACGATTTCCGGGGTTTACGAAACTCGGGGGTCCACTGTAATAATAATAATAATAAGAATAACAATAATAATAATAATAATAATAAGAAGAAGAATAATAAGTTCCCTTGAAGCATGATGCTAGAGAAGTGTCAGTCCACTGCTGACAGTGATAAGATAAGATAAGTGGTGACATTTGATGAGCGTACGCGAGGGTGCAGTGATAAGATAAGATAAGGGGTGACATTTTATGAGCATCCACCCTCTGTTTTCACTGTTACACATAAACTTATCTGTCTGTCTGTCTGTCTCTGTCAAGCTCTCTCTCTCTGTCTGTCTCTGTCAAGCTCTCTGTCTATCTGACTCTGTCAAGCTCTCTGTCTATCTGACTCTGTCAAGCTCTCTGTCTGTCTGTCTCTGTCAAGCTCTCTGTCTATCTGTCTGTCTGTCAAGCTCACTGTCTATCTGTCTGTCAAGCTCTCTGTCTGTCTAGCATCTAGCTCTCCCGTCTCAGAGAGAGCCACTCGTGAACCACCAGGTATTACACATGACTGCGTCGTCACGTCTGGTTCCTGAGCAAGTGTAAATACGTATTTGCCAGTCATGTTTACACATTATATCTACAAGCAGAGTATAGCACTTTGTCTGGATTTTATGGGTTATCCTAGGTAATTTACACTATGTATAATTGTATTTGTGTACCTGTGAGACAGAGATAGACAGAGTCATATAGAATGAGGTAGACAAAGACAGATAGACAGAGACTGATAGACAGAGACAAAGATAGACAGAGATAGACACAGATATAGACAGACAGATGGAGATAGAGCCAGCCAGCAGCCGGCCAGCAAGCCGGCCAGCCAGCCAGCAAGCCGGCCAGCCAGCCAGCCTGCTTGTCGAACACGTATTACATGTTCCAGAATTGTTTCTCTTTACTTAGGACATAGGTTATAAGACATTCTGAAAGGGTGTTGTACAAATGTTGCACATGGGTTATTATCGAGGCCACATTATTATGGCCACATCTACCTCAAAGCCACTCAACTCGGGGTCAACATCACTTTCCCCTTAAAATGGGAGAGTTAATATTACATGAAATCAGTGAATCCCAGGTGTATGCCACGCTGTTTGCTCTAGCTGGCGCTCATTTGAACTGGTGCTCCCACAAGGTACTAAGTGGTCCCAGATTTTTTTAATACAGCGCACACCGAGCATTAAGACCCATTCTATGCTGACCAGGCATCTCAGAAAAATCGTGCCAAATTTGGAGGCAGGAAAAATAAAATGTAAATATACGTTTGGGGCAGTAGCAGTACTAACGTATATATGTATACATTTGGACCGTTTAAGGGTTAAGAGGAGGTGTGGAGTACTAAAAGTATTATCCAGAGAGCTGAGAAGGGGTTGTTGAGGTAATTTTGTCATTAGAGAGGATGGAGCAATATAGGAAGACTTGGAGGGTAAGCAAGTTAACATATATGAAAGAATTCAGGGAAAACTATAGGTGGAAAGTACAGTGCCTTCACTCAGGAGGAGGATGATATCACTGACTGTGATATCAGTAGACTTCTGACAAGACAGCAACTGAATGAATAATAGTAAATGTGTTTTCTTTTTGGTGGGACATGCCCATTGATAAAAAAAATATTATTATTATTATTATTATTATTTTTAGTACAGTATTATTATTATTATTAACCCCTTCTCCTGTATACATTACTAAAGTTAAAAAGAGAAACTTTTGTTTTTCTCTTTGGGCCACCCCGCCTTGGTGGGAAACGGCCGATTTGTTGAAAGAAGATTATTATTATTATTATTATAGTGCAAGAAATATATGCAAATTACTATTTAGTATTCAAAATGAGTTCTATATATAGTGAAATGCATTTACAGTTATGTATGACTATCTAGTTTAATACAATAAATAAAGCTAAAAATAATTTTTTTTAATTGCATGGTACATATGGGCTAGAGGGATCCTTGGGGTATGAGTCATCCTAGGAAAGGTTGGAGGCAGGGGGTAAAGGTTTTGTGTACGAGGGGCTTGGACATCCAAAGGCTTGAGTGAGTAGAGACCAGTGGTTTTTATGATTTGATGTGCTGTTGACGTGTAAGCAAGGAAACATTTATGAAGAGATTCAGGGATACTGGTTAGCCAGACTTGAGTTCTACAGGCAGGAAGTACAGTGCCTTCACTCTGAAGGAGGGATGGGAATGGTGCAGTTTGAGGGGTCATCTAAACTGTGGTGTCAGTACACTTCTGGTAAGACTGACTGAATGAATGATGATGGAAGTGTTTCTTCTTTTTCAGGTAACTTTACCTCAATGGAAGATGGCCACTATTAAAAATAAAAAAGTTTCTCTTACCTGTAAAATTTACTGTAACTTCATCTTGCAAGAACTGAGGCTCAAAGTCATTTACATTTCTGACGTAAATGGTCAAGTCAAGATCACTAGATAGTGGAGTAGGAACTCCTTGGTCATATGCTTCAACACGGATCTGTAGTGAAATAATGTATATTATAGATTTCATCATTAAAATACAATATTTAACGGGTGACACAAAACTACAACATACTTTCTATCGTGAACCACATACAGAAACGATGGAATTATGAAAGCAACATTTAAATAAACTGCAAAAGATGTACAACTCAAAGAAATCCTGACAACAAAATACTAACCTCGTAAATCTTTTGTCTCTCTCGATCAAGTGGTTTTTGAAGTAGTATTGCCCCTGTAACTTGATCAATGGTGAATGTCTGCCAGTTACCCAATGCATCTTTTAAGATTCTGTAATGTACTGCTCCATTTATTCCTATATCTTCATCTGTGGCTCGCACCTGGATCACCAAACTTCCAACAGTGGCATTCTGACAATGATATTACATGTTAGAAATAATATCCCACACAATTTGTTGCCGAGAAAATACATCCTACTTTACATGGGTACTGAAATTTTAAAATAAACATTATGTCAACACCTGAGAGTTATGTGTACAAATACACAACACATCTAAAAATTGAAGAATCTTGGTTCAATATTTATTCTGAAAAGTGCAAAACCTAATTATAAAAAAAGTGAAGACTAACCTCAGGAACACGTATTGTTAGATTAGCTGATGGAGAGACAAACTGAGGTGCATGATCATTAAAATCTGCCACACAAATATTGATCTGTGATGTAACAGAATTTGGTGGAAATCCTCTGTCTTGTGCTTGTATTAACAATGTGTAGTTTCCATATTGTCCTACCAATGGTTTTGCAGCAAATATCTGAGCAGCAGTTTGTTCTATTACACGAACATCAAATAAACCTAGAAAAACAGACAAATTAATTGTGCAAAATCCATTATATATTATATGAACACAGTGAATTATTATTATATGAAAGAACATTTGATTACATGCACATTTTACATCAACATACCATAGGGGATTTTATGCCAATATGACATACCTTTTTCATTACCACCCTCAATAGTAAAAAGAATTCTTCCATTAGGTGAAGATGGATCATCGCCATCAGTAGCTCTCACAACAGTGACTGTATCTCTGGGTTCATGGAACTCTGTGATCATTGTGCACCCTTCACGCTCCACAAAAACTGGGACTTCATCATTGATATCAGCGATTGCCACGCTAAAATAAAAATATAATAAAATTAAACTATTTTAATGTGTAGTAACAGAACACCTAAAGATAAAAAGCGTATAAGACACGTGTCAAAAGCTTGAAACAGCGTTACACGATTTCCTACATCTTATGGAGCAATCCAAGGAATTGGAGCTACCTTCCCCTTCCTTGGATCAAACCTGTTTACCTCCCATTTCCTATGTGTTATATGATCCTTACAGGTTTAGCTATTTTCCATGATTGTAATAATATGGTAATACATCTTATGGTGACACTTTTATATAATTAAATTTGTAACCTTAACATAACATGGATTAGCTTTATAGAAAGCATTAAGTTGTATTGTATTTTTCTGATACTTCAGCAATGGATATACGCCATTCATCAATGGCTATCAGTAGCAACTGTTACCCAGATACTATGGTTCCTCTCATAGTAATACATTAATTAACAACCTAGGTTAATAAAACACTGAGTGTAAGACTACTCAATATAACTAACCAAGATTTCTAAGTTTATTAAAAATACAAGAGAAGTGATTAGATGTGATCATACGAATGGCTTGTTCATAATAATCCCTTAATTAAACTAATTTTAACTTAAAAGTCTTAGACAGGTGAGGGAAGGGAATTATAAGCTTTTTTTAAGGTACTCAGGGAAACCAATTAGCCAAACTTAAGTACTGGAGGGAAGAATAGTATCTGCACTCTGAAGGAGGGGTGGGGATGCTGTGGTTAGCAGAATCATCTGAACTGTAATGTCAGCACAGCATGCTTGTGGCAAGACAGTGATTGAGAGAGAGACAGTGAAAGTGTTTCTTCTTTGTTGGGTCACCCTGCCTAAGTGAAAGATAGAGGGAGTGATAAAAAAATTAAGGGATTAGTATTATAAGTACGTAATTACAATATCTCACATCACTTGTATTTCATTTGCAATCAAAATACATCAAGATAAATCATATTTTTTGGCAGTTTATGCCATACATCTGAGGGAGTCTTAATAAAGTGTATTATTTAACAGTACGTATAGATTATATGTATTACTTAGTGTTGCACATTTTTTATTCACAATATCAAGGTGGCCCATGGCCTGGTAGGCAAAGCTCTTGCTTCACATGCTGAGTGTCCGGGTTCAATTCCCGGCAAGGGTGGAAACATTGGGCGTGTTTTCTTACAACTGTTGTCCATGTTCACCCATCAGTAAAATGGGTGTTAGTCAACTGGTGTAGGTTGCATCCTGGGACAAAACTGACCTAATTTGTGCAAAATCCACTGCATAACAAGGGGCTTTCTATATAGTAGTATGTCATTGATGTCAGCTAGGCCTGTATACCTTGTACATGTACTTGTAGAAATAAAGATTTAAAATATAAAATAAAAACCCATCTTTGCTTTATTTCCAATTTCAGAGGCTTCTTACATGCACCTGCATACTTTCTGCTACTGTTTATTCATTTCATATTCTAAGCTACTGTATATGGCACCCTTCAGAAAAAGCTCTCTATTATCTTCCAAAAAAGCATGCCTTCTTGACTGAGAAAAACAAAAGCAGCATACTCAAGCTATAAAATAATTAATGTTAAATGGTTTCTTTTTACAATGTGCAAGTTTTGTTGCCTAATTTTGCATCAGAGTTCATTAATTTCAGTAAAATAATAAATGTATTGAAATCAATTTGACAATGCATTGTCAAATAAATGCTCTAATTTCCAGAATGTTCTTGACTTGACCTGACCTTGAGCTTCTAATCTTGGCCTATCTTCTGTATTTTCAATATCTTTTCTGTCTCTGGATTTTCTCCTTACTGGCTTCTTTTATCTTAGCATGAGCCAGTTTGCAAAGTGCAGTGCTCCTAAAGTCTTCTCTTGTGTTTCTTTGTGTCCCCTTTCCGATGTGTGTGTAGAGGGTGGAGTTGCCCAATTTTTCCATCAACTTGAGATGATATTTCCTTAATTTACCATTACCACTGCTAATACTACTACTTCTATCCATTACTACTACTACTATTATTATCTATCCTCCTTTCTAGCCTTTGCCATCACTTGACCCATCTTTTAAATTTCTTTCTTTCCTGCTTTCTGACCTATCTTCTGGTTTCTCCCATTTTTTGTTCAGTTGTGACTTGATATATAATTCTCCAAGATGGACTTAAATGTCCCCTAAAGTTTCCTCTCCTAAGTGTGGGTTATTTGTGAATTATTTCAGCCACAGTATTGTGACTTATTCTTCTGAAATTAAATTGTGAATAATAACTTACCCAATCTGCATGAAGGCATTCCTGGACTCGCCTGCAGAGTATCCAAATTGATAGTTATCCCAAGCTTCAATAAGTAGGTTGAAGGTGCTCAACTCTTCACGATTCAAGGAAGAAGCCACAGTAATAACCCCAGTATCAGGATCAATCTGTAAAAACATAACTATAAATCTGACAAATTTAAATAAAGTACAGTGGTACCTCGGTTTACGATGGTCCCCAAACTCGCCCTTTTATGTAAGTTTATTTTTTAAATGATTTTGCAAGTGTATTTTTGGGGGTCTAAAAGGACTAGTCTATTTTACATTATTCCTTATGGGGATAAATTCGTTTGGTAATAGCACTTGAGCAGCATTCTGGAACGAAAAAATATCGTTAACCGAGGTACCACTGTATTGTACTATATATATATATATATATATACAGTGGTACCTCGAGTTACGATGGTCCCCAAAATCGCCCTTTTATGTAAGTTTATTTTTTTAAATGCTTTTGTAAGTATATTTTTGGGGGTGTAAAAGGACTAGTCTATTTTACATTATTCCTTATGGGGATAAATTCGTTTGGTAATGGCACTTGAACAGCATTCTCGAATGAAAAAATATCGTAACTCGAGGTACCACTGTATATATATATATCTTCTTTCAACACGTCGGCCGTTTCCCACCGAAGCGGGGTGGCCCAAAATGAAAAACGAAAGTTTCCCCTTTTACATTTAGTAATATATACAGGAGAAGGGGTTACTAGTCCCTTGCTCCTGGCATTTTAGTCGCCTCTTACGACATGCATGGCTTACGGAGGAAGAATTCTGTTCCACTTCCCCATGGTGATAAGAGGAAATAAGAACAAGAACTAGTAAGAAAATAGAAGAAAACCCAAAGGGGTGTGTATATATATATGCTTGTACATGAATGTGTAGTGTGACATAAGTGTAAGTAGAAGTAGCAAGATGTACCTGAAATCTTTCATGTTTATGAGACAGAAAAAAGACACCAGCAATCCTACCATCATGTAAAACAATTACAGGCTTTCGTTTTACACTCACTTGGCAGGACGGTAGTACCTCCCTGGGTGGTTGCTGTCTCCAACCTACTAACTAGAATATATATAAGTGGTCCTCGGTTTGCCGAAATCGTTCCAGAATGCTGCTCAAGTGCCATTACCGACAATTTACTTCCTTAAGAAATAATGTCACGTAGTTTAGTCTATTTCAGACCCCAAAATACACTTGCAACAGCACTTACGAAATACACTACTTAAATGTTCGAGTTTGAGATGCACGAAAACCGAGGGACCACTGTATGTGTGTGTGTGTGTGTGTGTGTGTGTGTATTATATATTATATATATATATATATATATATATATATATATATATATATATATATATATATATATATAAAACACACACACACACACACACACACACACATACAGTGGTCCATCGGTTTTCGTGCATCTCCAAACTCGAACATTTAAGTAAGTGTATTTTCGTAAGTGCTGTTGCAAGTGTATTTTTGGGGGTCTGAAATAGACTAAACTACGTGACATTATTTCTTAAGGAAGTAAATTCGTTCGGTAATGGCACTTGAGCAGCATTCTGGAACGAATTTTCGGCAAAAACCGAGGGACCACTGTATATATATTCTAGTTAGTAGGTTGGTAGACAGCAACCACCAAGGGAGGTACTACCGTCCTGCCAAGTGAGTGTAAAATGAAAGCCTGTATTTGTTTTACATGATGGTAGGATTGCTGGTGTCTTTTTTCTGTCTCATAAATATGCAAGATTTCAGGTATGCCTTCCTACTTCTACTTACACTTAGGTCACACTACACATTCATGTACAAGCATATATATATACACACACCCCTCTGGGTTTTCTGCTATTTTCTTACTAGTTCTTGTTCTTATTTCCTCTTATCGCCATGGGGAAGTGGAACAGAATTCTTCCTCCGTAAGCCATGCGTGTCGTAAGAGGTGACTAAAATGCCGGGAGTGAGGGGCTAGTAACCCCTTCTCCTGTATATATTACTAAATGTAAAAGGAGAAACTTTCGTTTTTCCTTTTGGGCCACCCCGCTTCGGTGGGAAACGGCCAACATTTTGAAAGAAAGAAAGATATATATGCTACATTATCTTTATCTTTACTTGTTTGTTTTCTTTCCTAGTCTCACTTGTATAAGATTGCTAAGGCACTCTTCAGCATTTCCACATACTATACTGTATTTTTCTTGCCCAACTGAGAGAAAGGCATTTCATTTACAACAGTCAAAGTGGCAAATTATATACATGTTTATGTACATTTGTGTGCATTAACTGTTAAGTGTTATTTATATACTGTATAAAACTTTGCTAGTTTTTGCCATCATCAAACCAGGTACACTAAAATAACCTAAACAAGAATGTAAGAAGATGTAAAAAAAATTATTCCCACCTTAAATTTTCCATGAGAGGATTTTCTGTCAAGAAGGTAAGTTACTAGTCCATAATCTTCAGAATCTGCATCTACTGCTGTGACAGCAGCTACCTGTGTGCCAGGAGGGGCATCTTCTCTGATAGTTAGGTTGGAGGGAGGGTTCACAAAAACCGGATTGTTGTCATTCTCGTCAATTACCTGAAACACATTAAATATTTTAACTTTTTTTTTTTTGTTAGGTGCTGTAGAAAACTACAGTACCTAGTGTTACTAGCCCCTTGCTGGGAGCAAGGGGCTAGTAACCCCTTCTCCTGCATACAGTACTAAAGTTAATAAGAGAAACATTTGTTTTTCTTTTTGAGCCACCCTGCCTCGGTGGGATATGGCCGGTTTGTTGAAAGAAGAAGTGCTGTAGTGTATTGTTTTAAGCACCAAGACTTTTTTTTAACACTGGCCATTTCCCACTGAGGTAGGGTGATCCAAGAAGAAAAAAAAAAGTTTATCTTTTTAACTTTCATAATGTATACAGGGTAAGGGGTTACTAGCCCCTTGCTCCTGGCATTTTAGTCACCTCTTATGACACGCATGGCTTATGCAGGAAGAATTCTGTTCCATTTCCCCTTGGAAATAAGGCAGAAATAAACAAGAACTATTAAGAAAATAGAAGAAAGCAAAGGGGTGTGTATATATATTCTTTTCTTTCTTTCAACAAATCGGCCGTTTCCCACCAAGGTGGGAGTGGCCCAAAGAGAAAAACAAAAGTTTATCTTTTTAACTTTAGTAATGTATACAGGAGAAGGGGTTACTAGCCCCTTGCTCCCGGCATTTTAGTCGACTCTTACGACACGCATGGCTTACGGAGGAAGAATTCTGTTCCACTTCCCATGGAGATAAGAGGAAATAAGAACAAGAATTAGTAAGAAAATAGAAAACCCAGAGGGGTGTGTATATATTTGCTTGTACATGAATGTGTAGTGTGACCTAAGCGTAAGTAGAAGTAGAAAGACGTAGTACCTGAAACCTTGCATGTTTATGAGATATAAAAAGAGACACCAGCAATCCTACCATCAGGTAAAACAATTACAGGTTTCCGTTTCACACTCACATGGCAGGACGGTAGTACCTCCCTGGGCAGTTGCTATCTACCAACCTACTACCTTTTTTTTCTTTTTCTTTCTTTCTTTCAACACGTCAGCCGTTTCCCACCGAGCCAGGGTGGCCCAAAAGGAAAAACCAAAGTTTCTCCTTTTACATTTAGTAATTTATACAGGAGAAGGGGTTACTACCTCCTTGCTCCTGGCACTTTAGTTGCCTCTTACGATAAAGTTATTTAATAAATTTAACATTCTATTCTGGTCTTTTATAGTGAGGGAGTGGCTTATGTTACACTAGTGACACAAGGAACCTCTATGATTAGCATATGGTATTAACTGATTATGTCTCAACATCTATTCATTTGCTAATTTTTTAAATGCACTATGGTAATGTTCTGAATGTTCCATACTGGCTTAGTGTTTTTTGTGGAATATAAAAATATTAACAATAAATGAATTAAAATAGGTAATTCAAATACCCTAGGTAGTAGGTTGGTAGACAGCAACCGCCTAGGGAGGTACAGTGGACCCCCGAGTTACGAGCCTAATTCATTCCAGAAGGCTGCTCAAGTGCCATTACCGAAGGAATTTTCTCCCTTAAGGAATAATGTCAAGTAGGTTAGTCCATTTCAGACCCCAAAAATACACTTACAAAAGCACTTACAATATTACACTTACATAATTGTACGATTTCCGAGGTGCTCGTAACTCGGGGGTCCACTGTACTACCGTCCTGCCAAGTGAGTGTAAAACGAAAGCCTGTAATTGTTTTACATGATGGTAGGATTGCTGGTGTCTTTTTTCTGTCTCATAAACATGCAAGATTTCAGGTATGTCTTGTTACTTCTACTTACACTTAGGTCTGGTGGCCTGGTGGCTAAAGCTCCCGCTTCACGCACGGAGGGCCCGGGTTCAATTCCTGGCTGGGCGGAAACATTTCGAAGTGTTTCCTTACACACACACAAACACACACACACACACATACAACAGGCCTAGTGTCTAATCGACATGTGCCTAGGACAAATTGGTAACTAACACCCCTCTGGGTTTTCTTCTATTTTCTTACTAGTTCTTGTTCTTATTTCCTCTTATCTCCATGGGGAAGTGGAACAGAATTCTTCCTCCGTAAGCCATGCGTGTTGTAAGAGTCAACTAAAGTGCCGGGAGCAAGGGGCTAGTAACCCCTTCTCCTGTATACATTACTAAAGTTAAAAAGAGAAACTTTTTGTTTTTCTCTTTGGGCCACCCCGCCTTGGTGGGAAACGGCCGATTTGTTGAAAGAAGAAGGAAGAATTCAAATACATCAATGATGCAATAAAATTAAGAAAGTCTTTTATTCTGATATCACATAAGCTTGGTTCAATTTTTGCTAATACTTGAATAATAATAATAATAATTCTCCATGGGGAAGTGGAACAGAATTCTTCCTCTAAGCCATGCATGTCTTAAGAGGCGACTAAAATGCCAGGAGCAAGGGTCTAGTAACCCCTTCTCCTGTATATATTACTAAATTTAAAAAGCTAAACTTTTGTTTTTCCTTTTGGACCACCCTGCCACGGTGGGATATGGGCGTTTGTTGAAAGAATAATAATAATAATATAGTTACACTATAATTTAAGTACAGTGGTACCTCGAGTTACGATATTTTTTCGTTCGAGAATGCTGTTCAAGTGCCATTACCAAACGAATTTATCCCCATAAGGAATAATGTAAAATAGACTAGTCCTTTTACACCCCCAAAAATATACTTACAAAAGCATTTAAAAAATAAACTTACATAAAAGGGCAATTTTGGGGACCATCGTAACTCGAGGTACCACTGTACTTTACAGTAATTATCCTATAAATGACAATAGGTTATTTCATCAGTGAAACTATCTTTTGACATAATCCTTTAAAAAGACAGGATAGTGAGTAGTCTAATTCTAACAAAGTAGGAAAGCACCATAATCTCACCTGAACTACTACACTTGCAGTATTTGAGCGAGGAGGTAGACCTGAGTCGGTGGCTTGGACAGTAAAGTTTAACCATGAGAACTGCTCCCTGTCCACACGCTCAGCAACAACAATCTCGCCAGTTTCAGGATCAAGATTCACAAGAGACAATATCTCAGATGGTCCCTTTATGACAAGAGATTATTTCAGTTAATATAACTGCATATACCATACAGTATATACATGAAGTACTGCATATGTATGCATATTATATACATTGTCTTATGATCTTGTTGTTTACTTTGGTGGATGTGAAATACATAAAATTCAAATAGATTAGAGTAGGTGTACATTTACATCACTGTCTTCTATAAAAAAAATTACAAATGCAAGTCGCTACATCAATGTACTTATATACAGTACAGTACTATATGAGTGACAACCAATCATAGGGGTGTCTATCTTCACCTTCTTTGAATAAACCTGATTACCTCTCATTCCCCAGAGGTTCTGTATTACCCTTACAAGTTTAGTGCTTCCCCATAAATATGACAATAATAATAATAATGAATGGCAATTGTATTTACTAATTAGGTATACATTACAATTATAAATACTAAATATATACAGTAGACCGTCATTTAGCATGAGATTATGTTGCACATTACGGGTATTGCACGATTGAAGATTTGCGACACATTATTATCTAACACGACATAAAGACGATATTACACGGTTCAGCTGGAGAAAAAAAATTTGAACGCGCGGTTGCCCGCGGTGGGTTAAACCATTGAGTCAGTGGGGGAGTCCTACTGCTATCCCCCGCCACCCTCACCCACCCACACATCCCTCCCAGCGTTCAGTTTGGTTCATACGCGTGCAGGACGACAATAATCGGGAAGCTCTCTGTGTTTATTAACATTCATTTCCTCATTTTCATTGCATTTTGATAAATATACCAAGCAATCATGGCACCCAGTAAGCATACAAGTGTTCCAGCAAGTGACAAGAAAAAGTTTAAGCATTCAAGTCTAGGAATTGCAAAGAAAATCGAGATATTAGATAAGCTTAAGAGTGGCTCACGTGTGGTGGATATAGTGAGGGCCTATGGCCTTAATGAAGCATCAGTTCGTACGATTAGGAAGAATGAGGCGAATATACGAGATTGTGTAATTAATAACCCAAAATGTGAGCTCATGAAAAGAATGACATGTAGGTCCCAACAAGTAAATAAAACTGAAAATTTGTTGCTTGAATGGATCGAACAGAAAACAAAGAAAGGTGCACCACTTAATTTCCTCTTAATTAGGGAAAAGGCCTTACAGTTCTTTAAAGCAGTGTGTGATAAGGAAGGAAGGCCTGAAAATGAGTGTATGTTTACCACAGGCTGGTTCAAGAACTTTAAGTTGCATAATAAGTTACATAATATTAAGTTTTCTGGTGAAAGTGCTTCAGCTGATCATACAGCAGCAAGTAATTTCCCTGCTGAATTTCAGGAACTTATTTCTGAGGGTGGCTATGAGGCACATCAAGTGTTTAATGCTGACGAGACAAGTGTTTTCTGGAAGAAAATGCCAACACGAACTTATATCAGTCAGCAAGAGAAAAGTGCACCGGGCTTCAAGGCAGCAAAGGATCGCTTCACCTTGCTCCTTTGCGGTAATGCGTCAGGAGATTTCAAAGTGTAAGCCCATGGTTATTTATCGCTCTAAGAATCCTCGTGCTTTGAAAGGTGTGGATAAAAACACCTTACCAGTAATTTGGAGGTCAAACCAGTCAGCATGGATGACAGAGGAAATATTTATTGACTGGTTTAAGCATCACTTTATTCCTGAAGTCAAGTTTTACCTGCACAGCAAGAACCTTGCATTCAAGGCTCTCTTCAATCTTGATAATTCCCGTACTCATCCACAAGCTTTGCTTGATGTGACCCCACATATAAAAGTTGTATTTTTACCTCCAAATACAACATCTCTGATTCAACCACTGGACTGGTTAAGACATTCAAGTGTAACTACACAAAAAAGTTATAAAAAAAAAATAGTTGCATCAATGGACTCTGACTCCAACCTAGCAGTACCAAGCTTCTGGAGTAAATTTAACATTGCAGATGCCATCAGCTATGCTAGAAGTGCATGGAATGAAGTGCCCCAATCAACATTAAATGCAGGCTGGGGAAAGTTATGGCCTTCTGTAGTTAATTCTTTCACTGGTTTTCCCTTGCTTGAGAGTGAAGTTCAGGAAATTGTTCAGCTGGCAAGGCGATTAACAGGTGATGGTTTTGAAGATATGAATCAAGAAGATGTGAAAGAACTCTTAGAATATGATGATGATGATGAAGACAGGAGTCCAGAGGAAATGTTGGCAGAGTTCGATGCACAGATACAAGGGAGGGAGATAACAGAAGAAGATGAAGAAGAACCTGAAGAAAAACAGTTGACATTGCAGCAGTTACGTGAGCAGTTCCATATTATTGGTAAAGTTGCAGACTTTTTCACTGAAGAGGACCCTGACAAAGCTAGAAGCAGGGCTTTGAAACGGGGTCTAGACCAGCTGATGATGCTTTACCGTCAGCTGTATAATGTAATGCAGAATAAAAGAGCCCAGAGATCCATTACAGAATTTATGCACACTCCAATACAACCATCGACTTCAGCACCAGAACCTCTACCATCCACTTCTACCGACAACCAACAAGCATCCACCTCAGCCCAGTAGGGCCACACCATCCATATCCACTCTTCACAACCATCCACAAACATCATTACCCACAATTTAAGGTAAGAAATACTATTATTTCTATTGCATTTGTAGTCTTAAGCAGTAATATATCACGACAATGAACTACAATTACATATTCACCTTCAATTTTTGCAAGATCTGTTGGTCTAAAAAAAACTTGTTTGGCTTGTTGGGAACTCCCAGGAACATAACCCTATTTTTCCCATAAGTTCTTTTAATTATCTAACACGACATTTTCAGGAACGTACCTACCGTGCTAAATGACGATCTACTGTACTGTAAAAAAAAATTAAAACAAGGCTATGTGAATATAACTCACTTGTAAAGAATAGGAGATAGTGCGATTCTTATCCACATCATCGGCCACAACTGTCACGACAGTTGTTCCCTTTTTAGCATTTTCCGCAACGCTTCTTCGGTAAAATGATTTCCGGAAATGTGGGTCATTGTCATTGGTGTCTTCCACAATGATAGTCAGTGTTGCTGTAGCTGTTTGCTTCTCTGTCGCAGCTTCTATATCCTCACAAACAATCCCAAGTCGGATCACTTCAACTTTTTCTCGATCCAGCTGATTTACAGTTCGAATCACGCCTTCTACCTGACTGATCTCGAAAGCACCAGCAAAGTCATACTCTGATGGCTGTAAGATAGATCAAATGTAGCTACAGAATGATCATACTGTAAAAATATATAAAACAATTTTGATATTTCCCAAAAAACATATACATACAGCACTGTATGTACAGTGGACCCTCGGTTTTCGTTAAAAATTCTTTCCAGACTGCTGTTCGAGTGCTGTTACCTAACGAATTGTTCCCAAAAGCACAAATGTAAGTTAGATTAGTCGTTTCAGACCCCCCCAAAAATACACTTACAAAAGCTCTTACAAAAATACACTTACATAATTGTTTGAGTTTTCAGGTGAACGAAAACCAAGGGTCCACTGTATAGTATGCCTATTACTGTACAGTAACTTATCACTTTAAACAGTATGACAATTTAAAGTACATTTGAGATACAGTAATTTTAACAAAAGCTAATAGAAAGCCACTGGGTATATTGATGTACGTACTGTATAATAAACAGAACATCTTTTAAAATACAATGGTCTTAAAATACATACAATGTGCATATATGTAGTACAGTGGACCCCCGGAAATTGAACGCCTCCCAACTTGACCTATTATGTAAGTTTATTATTGTAAGTGCTTTTGTAAGTGTATTTTTGGGGGTCTGAAATAGACTAATCTAATTAACATTATTCCTTATGGGAATAAATTCGTTCGGTTACAGCACTTGAATAGCATTCTGGAACGAAGAATTTTCAATTTCCGGGGTCCACTGTATTAATTTTCTTTTCTTTTTCCCTAATCTTTACAAAAAAAAACTTTTGTGCCTTAACAATGACAATCTCTCATTTTAACCCTAAAGGGTCAAAATGAGGAGAGTGGCACCTTCCTTCTCCCACAATGGTGCTACCCTCATTTTATCTCAATAGTACCCTCCCTCTATCTTATTTATATTTTCATTTATTTGTTAATAGTATCCCTCTTTTTACCTTAACAATTGCACCCTCCTCATTTCTAGCCTCAGAACTGTGGGCGTCAATGGAATAGCGAAGGCGGGGTCGAGCATCCAGGTCCATAGCCTCCACACGATACACATACGACCCAATATCTTCATTTTCAAAGACCCTGATTGGAAAAAAACTGAGTGTACCATTATTGAAGAAAAAGTTTAAAACAGTAAACCTTACAAGTAGTATGTAGTGCAACCGTGCATAAATTCAAGCTATCGGTCTGTAGTTCCTTGCTATTGCTTTACTGCCCCCTTTGTGGAGCGGGGCTATGTCTTGTTTTTAGCAGCTGTGGGACGACCCCTGTGTCCATGCTTCCTCTCCATAGGATGTTAAAAGCACATGATAGGGGGCTTCTTGCAGTTCTTGATGAACATGGAGTGTTCAGTAAAACGCCTAAATTATGGGGACCCCAATGGAAATAAGTCACTCTGCCTTTTCTGGGTTATCCTAGTTAATCTACACATCTGATTAAGTAAGTTTATTCAGGTACAGGTACTCATAAATAGTTACATAAATTATCATACACAGCAGCATATGTGTAGATTACCCAGGATAACTCAAAAAAGTAACTGCATTTATGTGTTCCTGTACCTGAATAAACTTACTAACATCTGAAGTCCCCTCAATATGTACTCCTTGGAACTCGGGCAAGAAAGTTGTATTATAAGTAACACCTGGAAAATCCTAGAGGGACTTGGTCCCAAATCTGCACAGAGAAAGTGTTTTCCATGAAAACAAGAAGCTTGGCAGATGGTGCAAAATAACAAAAAACAATGAAAAGCAGGAGTGCCATGAATATACTAATAGATAACACAATAGCATAAAAGGCCCAAGACTTTTCAAGTCTCCCATTGTACATAGGGAAAATACCAACATACGCCTTGATATCTTCAAGAGGGAACTAGGCCAATGTCCTCCTGGTTGATTAGGCCTTGATGCACCATGATGGACCATGGGGACACTGAACCCTCAAAACATCCTTCAGGTATGGAGTATGCCTAATGGACCATGCTAGGCAAGTTCTACTTACCCTCAACCACTCACTCATGTATGTACCCATACAACTTTAACTCAATCTAGTAATCAGTGGTATAACCAGGATCTAACATCATGGGTAGTGAGCACGTAAAAGAGGCAGCACCTTGTACATTAAGGGGCTCCAATTATTACCTTTACCCCAGCTTGAAAAGAACTGTGAAATTTCCTAGTCTTATGGCCATATTTAGATATATTATATTTTTGGATATCAAAACGTTTATTTTATGGTAGTAACTGTCATTTTGCTTTTTATCAAATTCTTAATTTTAAAGCACTGACAACTAATAGTTAATAATTTTATAATAATGTGAAAATGGTCTATATTTAAGCTGTGGTAAACTTTAGTTGATTGAGCAAGATCTCCAGATATATTTTTTAAGTGCTTCAAAATGCATACAAAATCAGGAAGGATACAGCAGCTGAAAAAGTCAATAGCGCGCGCGTGCACGCACGCGCACACACACACGAATGCGCACGCACACACGCATGCACACGCGCACACACACGCATGCACACGCGCACACACACACACACACACACACACACACACACAGCACTTAGAAAGGAACGAGCTTATCAACGACAGCCAGCATGGTTTCAGGGATGGGAAATCCTGCGTCACAAACCTACAGGAGTTTTATGACAGGGTGACGGCAGTAAGACAAGAGAGAGAGGTGTGGGTAGATTGCATTTTCTTGAAGTGTATGAAGGCATTTGACACAGTTCCCACACAAGAGATTAGTGCAAAAGCTGGAGGACCAGGCAGGAATAACAGGGAAGGCACTGCAATGGATCAGGGAATACCTGTCAGGAAGACAACAGCTAGTCATGGTACGTGGCGAGGTGTCAGAGTGGGCGCCTGTAACGAGCGGGGTGCCACAGGGATCTGTCCTAGGACCGGTGCTGTTTCTGGTACAGTCAACCCTTGGTTTTCGTTTGTCTCAGTTTTCGCCGATTTTGGTTTTCATTCACTTTTTTCGTGGAAAATTTGTCTCAGTTTTCGCCGATGGTACGGAACCTGTCCACCAGTGCCGCGCACGTACAAAGGCCGTAGACCGCCACCCACGCACCTCCTACGCACATTGTCACGCAGTCTAACATTGTTTATGCTTGAGTGAACATCACCCCAGGAGTTCATACAAAACATTTATTAACAATTCATTGTTTTTGGCCCTTGATTATTGTGTGTGACTACTAAATAAGCTACCATGGGCCCAAAGAAAGCTCCTAGTGCCAGTTCTTTGGTAAGGAAAGTGAGGAACACCGTAGAAATGAAGAAAGAAATAATAGAAAAATATGATAGTGGTGTACGTATTGCCGAGCTCACCGGGATATACAAGAAGGCCCCATCAACCATCAGTTCCATTGTGGCGAAGAGAAAAGAAATCACAGAAGCTAATGTTGCGAAAGGGGTGAATACGATAATGAAACAGAGATCACAAACAATTGAAAATATGGAGAAATTGTTGTTGTGGATAAACCAAAAACTGCTAGCGGGTGATAGTGTTGTGCAATCCATCATATGTGAAAAAGCAAGGCAGTTGCATGCCGATCTTGTCAAGAAAATGACTGAAACCAGTGTTGATGTTGATGAATTTAAGGCCAGCTAAGGCTGGTTCAAAAACTTCAAGAAGCGAAGTGGCATACACAGTGTTGTAAGGCATGGTGAGGGTGCCAGTTCAGATAAACATGGGGCTGAAAAATTTGTGCGTGACTTTAAAGAATATGTAGAGGCAGAAGAATTTAAACCCCAACAAGTGTTTAATTGTGACGAAACAGGCCTCTTTTGGAAGAAAATGCCAACGAGAACCTACATCACGCAGGAGGAAAAGGCAATGCCAGGACACAAGCCTATGAAAGACAGGCTAACTAATGTTGTGTGGTAACGCTAGTGGGGATTTCAAAGTGAAGCCTTTACTGGTTTATCACTCTGAAACTCCCAGAGTGTTCAAGAAATACAGTGTTGACAAGAGTAAATTGTGTGTGATGTGGAAGTCTAATGCTAAGGCATGGGTCACTAGGGAAATTTTCCTGGAATGGTTTAATCAAGTGTTTTGCCCCAGTGTGAAGAAATATCTATTGGACAATAAATTGCTACTTAAGTGCCTCCTGGTAATGGACAATGCTCCTGCTCATCCTCAAGACTTGGAGGACCAAATGTCTAAGGATTTCAAATTTGTAACAGTGAAGTTCTTGCCTCCTAACACCACTCCTCTCATCCAGCCCATGGACCAGCAGGTCATTGCAAACTTCAAAAAACTGTACACCAAAGCAATGTTTCAAAGGTGCTTTGATGTGACCAATGACTCTGAATTGACCCTAAAAGAGTTCTGGAAGGATCACTTCAATGTCTTCCATTGCATAGGCCTTATAGATAAAGCTTGGCAGGGAGTGACTTCCAGGACAATGAACTCTGCTTGGAGAAAGTTGTGGCCAGATTGTGTCCAAGAGAGGGATTTTGAAGGGTTTGGGCCTGACCCTGAGGAGCCTATGGAAGTTGTGGAAAGTATTGTGGTATTGGGGAATTGTATGGGGTTGGATGTGAGTAGCCAGGATGTGGAAGAGTTGGTGGAGGACCACAATGAAGATCTAACCACTGAAGAGCTGCAACACCATCAAAGCAGATCTCAGGAAATTGCTTCAATGGAGGAGGAAGCGAGATGTAAGGTGCCTTCTTCAGACATTAACCCTTTGAGGGTCGGTCCCGTACTAGTACGTCAGTGCAGCCAGGGTCGGTCACGTACTTGTACGCCTAAATTCTAGTGCCTTCAAATCTGGTGGAAGAAAGCTGGCAGGCCTACATATGAAAGAATGGGTCTGCGTGGTCAGTGTGCGCAGTATAAAAAAAATCCTGAAGCACGCAGTGCATAATGAGAAAAAAAAAACTCTGACCGTTTTTTTGGTTTAAAACAGCGACTTTCGGGTGTATTTTCGTATGGTATTTGTGGTTGTATTCTGGTTTTCGTGGTCTCTTTCGATAGAATGGAAGATATACTATAGAAATGGTGATGATTTTGATTGGTTTACGATGACAGTCAGTGGTACCTTTACGATGGTCCCAAACTACCTTTATGTAAGTTTATTTTAAATGCTTGTAAGTGTAATTTTGGGCTAAGACTAGTCTATTACAACCTTAGGAGATAATCTTGGTAATGGCACTGAACAGCATTCTGGGATGAAAATCGAACGGTACATGTTTTAAACTGCCGCGAATGTTGATTTTTTTCGATGTTCAAGAGTAAACAAATCACACCATGCGTCCAATACACATCAACTGGCATGTCTAATATTCTTTCACAAGTGCACTGATATTATTTATACCGTTTCTACAATGATGCAGTTGAATACATAACAATAAATCTTCTTTTTTTTGTGAGAATAAAAATTCAAAATCGAAAGCAAAAGTAATGTAAAAGGGGCCTTGAGACGTGACTAATGAACATAAAAGATGTTATTTTAGTGCCATGAATGTCTGCATTGTTTATTCTGGACCCTATTTTGAAATTGGCATCGTTTGAAATTTGTGTGAAATTGGCCAAATTGCCATTTTCTAACCACTATTTTGGGTAGTTGTAATTGGTAAATTGGCGGTTTCTTGTACTCAATCGATAGAAGAAATGGAGTTCTAGCGAAATAGCTATAATTGTAGTAGACAGAAACATTGAAATTTGCCGAAAATAGGGCTCAAAGTGGGCGAAACCGCCGACGCGTAAATGTCATCGATACCACTAACTTCGCGAGAGCATAACTCCGTTAGTTTTCCATCAAATTTCATACTTTTGGTGGCGTTATGATCGGAAAAAGATTCACTATCATTTCATAAGAAATGTTTTTTTTTTTTTTTTTTTTTTGAAAATTTTTCGACCCTGAGAACAAGTTCGGGAGAGGGCCTCTCGACCCTCAAAGGGTTAAGGAGATTTGTGGAATGTGGAGTAAGGTGCATTCATTTGTGGAGGAACATCACCCTGACAAAGATGTTGCAATCCGTCTCATCAACATGTTCAATGACAATCTCTTTTCCCATTTTAGGGACATTTTAAAGAGACGCCAGATACAGAGCTCTCTGGACAAATATTTAGTGCCACAGGTGTGCAGTGACTCTCAAGCTGGTCCTAGTGGGATTAAAAGACAAAGAAGGGAAGTGACCCCAGATGAGGACTTGGTACCTAGAGTCCTTTTGGAGGGGGATTTCCCTTCCAAAAAACAGGGTCTCTTCCCTCTCCCCTCCTCCCTCTCTTCCATCCAGCAACATCAGTCTTCAATAAAGGTAAGTGCCACATAGAGTTCATTCATTTGTGCATGTAAATTTTTTTTTTCCAAACTTCTGGGTTTCTGGAACGGATTAATTGAATTTCCATTATTTCTTATGGGGAAAATAGTTTTGGTTTTCGTTGATTTTGGTTTTAGTTGATCCATCTGGAACGGATTAAACACGAAAACCAAGGGATGACTATTTGTGAACGACATGACGGAAGGAATAGACTCCGAAGTGTCCCTGTTTGCAGATGATGTGAAGTTGATGAGAAGAATTCAATCGGACAAGGACCAGGCAGAATTACAGAGGGATCTGGACAGGCTGCAGGCCTGATCCAGCAACTGGCTCCTAGAATTCAATCCCTCCAAGTGCAAAGTCATGAAGATTGGGGAAGGGCAAAGAAGACCACAGATGTAGTACAGTCTAGGGGGCCATAGCTTACAAACCCACTCAAGGAAAAGGATCTTGGGGTGAATATAACACCAGGCACATCTCCTGAGGCGCACATCAACCAAATAACTGCTGCAGCATACGGACGCCTGGCAAACCTAAGAACAGCATTCCGACATCTTAATAAGGAGTCATTCAGGACCCTGTACACTGTGTACATTAGGCCCATACTGGAGTATGCAGCACCAGTTTGGAACCCTCATCTAGCCAAGCATGTAAGGAAACTAGAGAAATTGCAAAGGTTTGCAACAAGACTAGTCCTGAAGCTAAGGGGTATGTCCTACGAGGAGAGGTTATGGGAAATCGAACTGACGACACTGGAAGACAGGAGAGATAGAGGGGATATGATAACGACATATAAAATACTGGAAGGAATCGACAAGGTGGACAGAGACAGAATGTTTTAGAGATGGGACAGCAACAAGGGGTCACAGTTGGAAGCTGAAGACTCAGATGAACCACAGGGATGTTAGGAAGTACTTCTTCAGTCATAGAATGGTCAGGAAGTGGAATAGACTGGGAAGTGATGTAGGTAAAAAGGTAAACTCCAGTGGAGGCAGGATCCATACATAGCTTTAAGGAGAGGTATGATAAAGCTCATGGAGCGGGTAGTGACCGAGTAGCGGCCAGTGAAGAGGCGGGGCCAGGAGCTGTGACTCGACCCCTGCAACCACAACTAGGTGAATACAACTAGGTGAGTACACACACACAGAAAAGAGGCACTAAACTATAGACCGGTGTCACTTACGTGTACAGTGTGCAAAGTCTTGGAGAAAATCATCAGGAAAAGAATGGTGGAGCATCTGGAAAGGCACAGAATAATCAACGCCAGACAGCACGTATTCACGGAAGGCAAATTCTGTGTAACAAACCTCCTGGAGTTCTATGACGAAGTAACATAGGTAAGACAAGAGAGAGAAGGATGGGTTGATTGCATTTTCCTGGACTACAGGAAGGCCTTCGACACAGTTCCTCATATGAGATTAGTAAAGAAGCTGGAAGACCAAGTGTGTATAACAGGAAGGGCACTGGAATGGATCAGGGAATACCTCACAGGGAGGCAGCAACGGGTCATGGTGCACGATGAGGTATCACAGTGGGCGCCTGTGACAAGCGGGGTACCGCAGGGGTCAGTCCTAGGACCAGTGCTATTCTTGGTATATGTGAATGACATGACGGATAGGATAGACTCAGAAATGTCTCTGTTCACAGATGATGTGAAATTAATGAGGAGAATCAAATCGGAAGAGGACCAAGCAGGACTTCAAACAGACCTGGACAAGCTTGACATCTGGTCTAGCAACTGGCTTCTCGAATTTAATTCCACCAAATGCAAAGTCATGAAGATCGGTGAAGGGCAAAGAAGACCGCTGACAGAGTACAGGCTAGGTGGACAAAGGCTACAAACCTCGTCAAAGGAGAAAGACCTTGGGGTGAGTATAACACCAAGCACGTCTTCGGAAGCACACAACCAGATAACTGCGGCAGCATATGGGCGACTGGAAAACCTAAGATTAGCGTTCCGTTACCTTAACAAGGAATCGTTCAAGACACTGTACACCGTGTACGTCAGGCCCATACTAGAGTATGCAGCACCAGTCTGGAACCCACACCTGGTCAAACACGTCAAGAAATTAGAGAAAGTGCAAAGGTTTGCGACAAGGTTAGTTCCATAACTCAGGGGACTGTCCTATGAAGAAAGGTTGAGGGAAATAGGACTAACAACACTGGAGGACAGAAAGGTTAGAGGAGACATGATAACGACATACAAAATACTGCGGGGAATCGACAAGGTAGATAGTGACAGGATGTTCCAGAGAGGGAACACAGAAACAAGAAAGCACAATTGGAAGCTGAAGACTCAGATGAGTCAAAGTGATGTTAGGAAGCATTTCTTCAGCCATAGAGTAGTCAGGAAGTGGAATAGTCTAGCAAACGATATAGTGGAGTCAGGAACCATACATAGCTTTAAGACAAGGTATGATAAAGCTCATGGAGCAGGGAGAGAAGAGACCCAGTAGCGGACAGCGAAGAGGCGGGGCCAGGAGCTGAGTCTCGACCCCTGCAACCACAATTAGGTGAGTACAATTAGGTGAGTGTACACTAACCAAGTGTGCTGGAGGTGTTTGACCACTACTCCATCAATCAGGCAACTGCTTAAGTCGAAATAATAATTAAAAAAGCGGAATAAACATCACGAACTTTGCTCTAATACACTAAGTACAGTTTCACTGTCGAAATACATTCCATTTTTTTCTATTAAAATATGTTTTTCTCCTGTAATTTCTCTTTAAATAAATTGTAACTTTTTTCTTGTGACTTCATGTTTAAATAAATTTTGACTTTTTTTCGTGTGACTCTTCCTGTCACGTAGCACTTCAGGATGCAAATAATAATAATAATAATAATAATAATAATAATAATAATAATAATAATAATAATAATATTATTATTATTATTATTATTATTATTATTATTATTATTATATTTTATTTAAAAACCAGAGTACAATATACATATGCTAAACCATGCAGTACACATGCTTTATTGACAAAAAACACATTAATCAAGTAAACATTGAACAATCGGGTTGACGCTCAGTTACAATAACAGAAAATTTGTAGTTAGAAAACATCCATTACATTATGTATTACATGGAACATTGCATTATTATTATTATTTCATTTCCACGCAAACTGCCTAAACAAATCAAGGCCTCACATTAGTCATAAATCAAAACATCTGGCTTACCTGACACTTCCTGGGTCCTTGAAGACAGGTGGCTTGTTATTAACATCAAGAATTGTAATGTTGACAACTGTCCTGGCCTGGAGCTGGGCAGTGCCAATGCCACCATCGAGGGCGATCACTTCCAGGATGTAAGTAGTGGCTCTGGGTTCTGTCCTGTCCGGGTCCAGCAGAGCACCCTGGGCCACAGAGATTACTCCAGTGTCTGCCTCCATCACGAACTTGTCTTGAGCTCCATGTTGGATACGAAATACCACCTTTTGATTTTCCGAGGACCCGTCCTCATCATGTGCAAATACCTAAAATTAATAATCAAGGAAACATACGTTATTTTTTTTTAATTCAGTTTAATGCCTGTCAATTACATAGTGTTTTGCGTTACTGTGTTCTTTTACATATAAGGCATTAATACGGTGAACCTATTTATTATTATGGATGCATGTAATCTTTACACTACAAATCAAGGATATTTTAATACTAAAATAAGGATTAAACTCAGGTTATATACACAGAGTTAAACCTCTCGGTGAATATTAATTTTGTTAAAAATAATAGCTTGCCTTTAATTTTAAAGTTACACATTATTATTATTATTATGGGGAGCGCTAAACCCGTGGGGATTATACATCGACAGGCTTAATTCAGGGAATTGGAGCACAGATCCAAATTCCCTAATCAAGAGCCCCTCACCAACATCAAGGAACCTCTTGAGGTGGGGGTTAAAAGTTACATACAATTACTTTGATTTTTTTGTGTGTGGACTAATTTTAATTAAAATTTAAAGAAATGACAAGAAAAACAAATTTAAATTATCATAAAACATGCAACTTGAAGTTAGTAAACTGTACTATATTCTCCATATCCTAGTTAGCATTACTGCAAATGCATGACTCTTGGTACACAATTGCCTTACACTCTCATCACATTGTTCTATTGTATTTATAAAAAGCACTTTAAAGTTTTGATTATTCAACTCTTTAAATATATTCCGTTTCTAACATTATATAACAAATTTGTACCATCAAGCAGGCACTGGACAGGCACCTAAAGTCGGTACCTGACCAGCCGGGCTGTGGTTCGTACGTTGGACTGCGTGCGGCCAGCAGTAACAGCCTGGTTGATCAGGCTCTGATCCAGCATGAGGCCTGGTCACGGACCGGGCCGCAGGGGCGTTGACCCCCGGAACTCTCTCCAGGTATACTCAATACCAACTTGGTATTGTCGTGACCAAGTTACTCGTTACATAATCCAGTAAAGCTATTCAGAAACTATTTTCCACATTCCGCAATCAATGTCCATAAAACTCCAATGCCATCGGCTAGAAATGCCAGCAAACTATATAAAATTTGCTCACATTTCTGGCATAAATGGCGGGGAAATATCCCCACCATTTATGCCGAAAGAGATGATGGGTTCTTAGTCGGCCAAGCACCCTGTGGCACTCCTTCCAAAGAAGAGGCTCCATGCTCCCAGATACAACCACAAACCCCTGCACCTGGTGACCTGGCGTTGGCAGAAACTGCCACTGCGTTAGGAACAATTGTTGAAAATGATGATTGAATAATGTTGCTCTGGAAATGCTAAAATGTCAATGAAGTATTTTACATTATATCGGACAGTTTCTAAACACCTGAGAGAAAGTTAGTTTAATATCTTTATTATGCACCCCATACCCATCATATGGAAGGAAGTCAAAAGATTACAGAGGTACATAATGGCTCCAGGGACTAGGGCCCCAAAGTTATGATAGCTGAACAAGTTACAAAGGTAATGAACCATCTACACTCCTATACATGGTTGCAATCATGAACAAATTACAAAGTAATGAGCCACTGACACGTCCACACCCGGTCATAAGTGTAATGAGTTATAAGTACAAATATTAAGTGGGTCACACCCACACGAGCGCGCGCGCACACACATGAACACGTACGCACAGACTCACAAACACACACACACCAAAGACTGCAAACCTCACTCAAGGAGAAGGATCTTTGGGTGAGTATAACACCGAGCACGTCTCCGGAAGCACACATCAACCAGATAACTACTGCAACATATGGGCGCCTGGCAAACCTGAGAATAGCGTTCCGATACCTTAGTAAGGAATCGTTCAAGACTCTGTACACCGTGTACGTCAGGCCCATACTGGAGTATGCAGCACCAGTTTGGAACCCACACCTGGTCAAGCACGTCAAGAAATTAGAGAAAGTGCAAAGGTTTGGAACAAGTATAGTTCCAGAGCTAAGGGAAATGTCCTACCAAGAAAGGTAAAGGGAAATCGGCCTGGCGACACTAGAGGACAGGAGGGTTAGGGGAGACATGATAACGATATACAAAATACTGCGAGGAATAGATAAGGTGGACAGAGATAGGATGTTCCAGAGGTGGAACACAGAAACAAGGGGTCACAATTGGAAGTTGAAGACTCAGATGAGTTAAAGGGATGTTAGGAAGTATCTCTTCAGTCACTGAGTTGTCAGGAAGTGGAATAGTCTGTCAAGTGAGGTAGTGGAGGCAGGAATCATACATAGCTTTAAGACGAGGTATGATAAAGCCCATGGAGCAGGGAGAGAGAGGACCTAGTAGCGATCAATGAAGAGGCGGGGCCAGGAGCTGAGTATCGACCCCTGCAACCGCAAATAGGTGAGTACACATACACACACACAAAATATTCTATAAGAAGAACTGATAAGCTCATTTTTAAGTAGCAAATACAGTACGTACATTCCTTTAACAATTAATTACTAATTAATATATTAATGTATTTTTAATTATGAAGGCTTGAATATCAATTTTAGCTTTGCAGACTACGGCCAGTGCCAAAAAGTGTGGATGCTATAACTTTTCGTTGAGTCGCACCATACATAAATAAGAATTGATCCAAGGAATAGAAAAGTATCTCTAATTCCTTGGGTAAAGAGCACTTCAATAGTATCAAAGCACTACACTTAACTTCACTCGTCTCTCCCCACTAGGAGCCAAGAGCACCAACGCCCATGGAACAGAAGTAGCCTACCTGTTGCAGGTGTGTGCAGAGTCTGTTGTAGTTTCTCTGTACAGATGAATGTTTTGTACCAATTCGACTTTCCAGTCATCCTGTATATGTTGTCTTTATGTAACACACCTGCATGCCCTTGGCCACTGCTACATTTTTGTTATAGTTACGAGGCAATGTGTAAGTGTATACACTGGAGGAACGCAAAACATACCTTTGTGGAACACATCGATCATGTGTTTTAAAAGTATATGTACACTGTACATGTTTAGCACTTGTTTGGTCTGAAACTAAATTTCAAAGAGGACTGTGGACTTGATCGGAGAATCACACTGGTAGGCTGTACATTTTGATGTGATGAGGTCAATAGGTGAATGAACACCTTTAGAATACTTTTGTCATTTCCGAGATGGCAGGAAGCATCAAGGGGAAAATTACGTAAATATGTGTATACATAAGAGAAACAAATCGCCTAGTATTGTTATGGTTATCACACTGACTCGTGGTCTATGTTGACGTGATAAACATATATTACACTAAACGAAATAATTCGAAAGTTGTCAAAATACACAGAGAAAATTGCAGCAAGGTTAACTGGAAATATGAACGTCAGTGTGAGGTAGGCTCTCCTTGAGATCTTGCAGCAATGAAGGGGACACACGGCTTTCCTCCAATAACACCTCCGTATACCAGCTATTCAGTCTGCTCGTCACATCCTTTATCCAGTCCACTGATGAGTCATTAATGCCCCTCATTCTCAACCATAGCCGCCTGCCAGTAAAACTGAGTGGTTGAAGGCTGGAGGCTGGCGTTGACGGAGAAATATCTAGACGGATGTAAAGGAAGCGGAGACTTCGTTGCAGGTGTACCAAGCTGTGTACGAGGGCCGTTAAGGCCTCGCATGAGGAGATCCTAACATTAAGTTCCTCTAAGTGATGGCTATGGCGTAGAGCCATGGCTCCCTCCACACCGAGGTGACCCCAACACTCCTGCAAGGTGCCGGGCGGCTGCAGGGGAACCACCAGAGAGTCACAGGTTGCTTCTTCCCCCCAGGCGTAGAACTGAGACTCCTGGCGAAGGTGAACCAGCGTCGAAGAGCAGGTGGAAAGGGCACGGATAATACAGGATCCCCCACACCTACATTTTCCTCCTTGTAATGTCTGTGATATAATCACCAGCTGAGGCTGATAAGCTCCCTTTCTAAGTAAATCGGACACAGCACAGTTGGTTTGCTGGTCGTGATGGGCAACTGTCCATGTGTTGTAAATGGACAACACTCCCGACACTGCTGTACACATGTGTGTTATGAAGTCACACTCCCTGAGCAGCACCAGCCACGATATCATGTCTCGATCTTCTGACAATGATCTTAGGTATAAAGACGCTATTTCTTTGGCATCATTCAAACTGTGTTTACTATAGACAAGAGCTCCAGCTGCATGCGGGAGTACGTATCTGAATCTTTTTATTTCAGGAACACAGTATTTTTCCAATTTCTCGCGTCGACGAAGCAAAGGCGAACCTTTAGAACGTTGCAATCTTTGGTTGGTAAGGAAAAACCCGCAAAGGATTTCAGCAAGTGAAGAATGAGGAAGAACTCCACGCTGTGTTCTGTCAGTTTCCTCCCTCACTACAAGAAGAGGACTAAAACTATTAAGAAAGAGAGGATTTTCCATCAGCTTGTGCTGGGGTTCGAGCAACGTGTGGTCGTGTTGGGGCAAACTCTGAGTCAGAAGAGTCCACGCAGCTTCATACAGGTGGTGAGTAAGCTGCTCCACCTTCACCCTTGTGGACACCCTGTCACCCTTTAATTCCACATTTAAAGCTTCCATCAAGGTCTGTTGACACAATGTGACGACCTGACTAAAGAGGTGAGACACTGAGGTTGATCGGAGAGCAAAACAAGGATCCAAGCGCCACACGTGCAGCAGGTAAGCCACAGGCAGAGGATACAGTAAAGTTTCTGTTACGTTCATAGTCTGAAGTAATTTTGTGAACTGATTTACTTTAGCTACAACAGAAGAGCTTGTTTCAACCATGGACAAGAGCACTGAAGAATAATATTTAATGGCTTCAGGGGTCATAGGGCAAAGACTTGCCCGAAGAAATTCGAGCTTTAAACCTTTAGCAATTTCCGCAACAGCATTTTCGCTTCCCGGACGGACAGTAACAACTGCTTGATTTTTCCCAAGATTACTGAAGACGTCTTTTAACACCTCGCGGTCTGAAGATGTAAGAGTGCCAACATCCAACAAAAAAAGTGCCGTAATGTTCCCGAGAGCCTCATAAATATCAATGTCAGGGAAATCTTTGAGGGTAAGGCAAAAAATGTGATCCCTCAGGTATTGGTTCCAGGACATTGGGGGCAGTATATCACTTAGTTTACAGTACACAACTAAGTCAAACTCATGAAGACTAGAGTTTTTTTTAAATTTGTCAAATCTCCACTGGTGCAGCAGATAGTGGCAAACACTAGACTTCCCGCTGCCTTTAGGACCAGAGAGAATGACGACTGATGGGTTCTCACTACTCGTTCCAAGAATCTCTAGGACGTCCACAATGTCCTCTGTATCATTTACTTTCAGGTTCGAGTAAACTTTCTTCACTTCCGTTGCAACAAATCGCTTTCTCATAAGCCATTCCCCTACGTCAAAGACCCCGGCACTAGAGGAAGACGCTGCCGTGTGTTGCCTGGTCGTCGTCACTAGTCTCCCACGTTCGTCGCGTCTCAGAGCCTCTACACCACGACGACCCTCACATAGAGCCTCTTCGCTTAGCTCCATCATCCTCATGGTCTCTATGTCATCAGTTATATCTGATATCATTACACTTTCTTCTTCTTGCAGAGCTTTATAATCTTGGCGAAATTTCCTTATTTCCTTGGCGAGTTTGTTTGTCACGGCAAACCTCTCATTAACGATGTCCTCTTTTGCAATCGCGTCTTGCTCAGCAGAAACATTGGAATTTAATCTATCGCTCACTTTTTTCTTTGTCATGATGACGGACTCTTGGGAATTCCTTAGCATCTTCTTGAGCTTTCTGTCTACTTCCCTCAAACTACCGTGTTTCTTTTCGATGGCAACCACTTCTTTCATGACACTCACAAACAGACTATCACCGATATCTCGAGCACCATCCTGGTGCTTTGTCTCTAAACCACGCCCATCTAATTCATCAGCCAATGAAACGTTCCCAGAATCCCTCTGACCACTAGCGTCAGTATAAGCATAGTTGCTTATGGCTCCTACAGAATGTAGCCGTCTCGCTCTGCCACAAATGTCAGCGTTGGCAACTCGGGTCGTTTCCTCTGGCTCCTGACTTTGTGACCTTGAATAAACTTTGAAAAGTTTAGAATTTTTTATCTTAGCTTCTTGAAGGTCCCTTTCAGCAGACTTCAGCTCTTCCCGTGTTTTCATGACTAAACTCACATGTTCCTCAAACACTTTCTTAGCCTTTCTAAATCTCTGTTTTGCTATACGCAGTTTATCTGCAACCTCTTTGATATCTCTTTCTATCACTTGTTTGCAACAGTGAACAACGATAGATAACAATTCACTGATCACGTTACTGAGATCTCGAAGTCTCAGTGCAAGATGATGATCGTCAAACTCTATGTCCTTATAACACACCACGTAAACAAGATGCTGAAGCCGCTGTAACAGATACTTGGCTCTGGCAGGGAGCTGCGGGAACCCCACCGTCAGGAGGAGAACCAGCACCTTCTGCGGTAGTTGACTAGGGTCTGGTTGAAGATCCAATAAGTTTATTTGGTTAGTATTAAGAGTGTTAAGATTACTGATCAGGTGTCCTTGGGAAAGCCGCACCGTGTGGCTGGCCTCATGAATGATTCTCGAGAGCTCTTGTGTAGATATCACAACACTGTCAGTAGTCACCTGTGTTGATTGTGCAACACTGTCAATAGTCACCTGTGTTGATTGTGCAACACTGTCAATAGTCACCTGTGTTGATTGTGCAACACTGTTTGCCTCTTGTATACTTGGTACAATACGACTGTCTTGTTGTTTAGTTGGTACAATACAAGTGTCTTCCTGTTTAGATGGTACAATACAAGTGTCTTCTTGTTTAGCTGGTACATTACGACTATCTTCCTGTTTAGATGGTACAATATGATCATCTTCCTGTTTAGCTGGTACAATACAACTGTCTTGCAGTTTAGCTGGTGAAATACGAGTGTCTTCTTGTCTAGTTGGTACAATAAGAGTGTGTTTTTGTTTTGGTTTTGTAATACTATTGGCTTCTTGTTTTGGTGATGCAACACTGGCGACCACTTTAAGTGGGTAAGTACGACTGACTTCCTTTGGTGATGCAACACTGGCGACCACTTTAGGTGGGGAAGTACCACTGACTTCCTTTGGTGATGCAACACTGGCGACCACTTTAGGTGGGGAAGTACCACTGACTTCATTTGGTGATTCAACAAATTTAGGTTCCTGATTTACAATAACGCTGGTCTTATCTTTTGATGGTACAACGTTACCAGCCTCTTGTTTCGATGGTACAACGTTGCCAGTCTCTTGTTTTGATGGTACAACGTTGCCAGGCCCTTGTTTTGATGGTACAACCTTGCCAGCCTCTTTTGATGGTACAACGTTACCAGCCTCTTGTTTCGATAGTACAATGTTGCCAGTCTCTTGTCTCGATGGTACAACGTTCCCAGAATCTTGTTTTGATGGTACACCGTTGGCAGTATCTTGTTTCGATGGTACAACGTTGCTAGCCTCTTGTTTTGATGGTACAACGTTGTCAGCCCCTTGTTTTGATGGTACAACGTTGCCAGCCTCTTGTTTTGATGGTACAACGTTGCCAGTCTCTTGTTTCAATGGCACACCGTTGCCAGCCTCTTGTTTTGATGGTACAACAATGACAGCCTCTTGTTTTGATGGTACAACGTTGTCAGCCTTTTGTTTTGATGGTACAACGTTTCCAGCCTCTTGTTTTGATGGTACAATGCCAGCCTCTTTTGATGGTACAACGTTGCCAGCCTCTTTTGATGGTACAACGATGCCAGCCTCTTGTTTTGACGGTACAACGTTGCCAGCATCTTGTTTTGATGGTACAACGTCGCCAGGGTCTTGTTTTGATGATACAATGTTGCCAGGGTCTTTTGATGGAACAACGTGACTCGCCTTTTGTTTTGATGGTACAACCTTGCCAGCCTTTTGTTTTGATGGTACAACGTTGCCAAGCTTTTTTGATGGTACAACGTTGCCAAGCTTTTGTTTTGATGGTACAACGTTGCCAAGCTTTTGTTTTGATGGTACAACGTTGCCAAGCTTTTGTTTTGATAGCACAACGTTGCCAAACTTTTGTTTTGATAGCACAACTTTGCCAGCCTTTTGTTTTGATAGTGCAACGTTGCCAGCCTTTTGTTTTGATGGCATAACGTTGTCAGGGTCTTGTTTTGATGTTACAACGTTGCCAGCCTTGTGTTTTGATGGTACAACGCTGCCCAGGTCTTGTGTTTTTAGTACAACCCTGTCAGCTTCTTGTTTTGATGGTACAACGTGACTAGCCTCTTGTTTTGATGGTACAACGTGACTAGCCTCTTGTGATGGTACAACGGTGTAAAGGTCTTGTTTTGATGGTACAATGGAGTCAAGGTCTTGTTTTAATGGTACAACGGTGCTAAGGTCTTGTTTTGATGGTACAACGGTGTCAAGGTCTTGTTTTAATAGTACAACGGTGCAAAGGTCTTGTTTTGATGGTACAACAGTGCCAAGGTCTTGTTTTGATGGTACAACGGTGTCGAGGTCTTGTTTTGATGGTACAACAGTGTCAAGGTCTTGTTTTGATGTTACAACGGTGTCGAGGTCTTGTTTTGATGGTACAACGGTGCTAAGGTCTTGTTTTGATGGTACAACAGTACCAAGGTCTTGTTTTGATGGTACAACAGTGCCAAGGTCTTGTTTTGATGGTACAACAGTGCCAAGGTCTTGTTTTGATGGTACAACAGTGCCAAGGTCTTGTTTTGATGATACAACGGTGTCGAGGTGTTGTTTTGATGGTACAACAGTGTCAAGGTCTTGTTTTGATGTTACAACGGTGTCGAGGTCTTGTTTTGATGGTACAACGGTGCTAAGGTCTTGTTTTGATGGTACAACAGTACCAAGGTCTTGTTTTGATGGTACAACGGTGCTAAGGTCTAGTTTTGATGGTACAACAGTACCAAGGTCTTGTTTTGATGGTACAACAGTGCCAAGGTCTTGTTTTGATGGTACAACGGTGTCGAGGTCTTGTTTTGATGGTACAACGGTGCTAAGGACTTGTTTTGATGGTACAACAGTACTAAGGTCTTGTTTTGATGGTACAACAGTACTAAGGTCTTGTTTTGATGATACAACAGTGCCAAGGTCTTGCTTTGATGGTATAACGTTGCCAATGTTTTGTTTTGATGGTACAACGTAATTAGCCTTTTGTTTTAATGGAACAACGTTGCCAGCCTCTTGCTTTGGTGGTACAATACTGCCAGCCTCTTGTCTTGACGGTGTAATGCAGTCGCCACTTACTGGTATAACCGAGTGGGAATGCCGAGGCAAGTGACTGCCAACACCAGTGTTTGGTCGACATGTTGCACAGGAAACCTTTTTTGTGGAATCTCCGGACTCCTGAGGTGCCTGCTTCACGTCATGGAGACCTTGTAAGCTGGGCCCTAGGATCACGGAGGTGTCTGATCGAGCGATTATCTTCCACGATGACCTCTTCTTTCGGACAGTACTCCTGCTGGGGTGGATTGTGTGCTGGGTGTCACTAAGCACTTGCGGGGACCTCGAAGGCTGCTGGACACCGTGCACTCTCTGAGACTTGTTAGGAAAGTTTCTTCCACCCAGAGTGCTACCGAGATCATTTTCATCCTCGATGAAGAAGTTGGCCAGGTCCTCTCTCTCCCAGCCCAGAGCGTCAACGCAGAACTTTTCCAGTGTGTCATAGGTCTTCCCGTGACTCCAGGCCCGATACAGCAACCGGAAAATCTCTTCAAGACATCGCCTACTGCCTTGTTGGACGGCCAACAAATACCTGACGAAGTTCACTTCACTTTCACTATCGCACTTTGTGTTATCCATTTGTGGTGATAACAACCATTCTGCTGTCCACTCATAAAGGTGTCATTTAGAACACGGCTGAGGCACTAATTACGCTGGTGTGTGTATGTGTGATCGAGCACGCGCGCGTGTTTGTGTGTGAGAAAACTTTAAGAGAGAGCAACACGACGGAGACCCTCGTAGTATGAGCAGTCCTCACCTCCCTAGACACAACACTGACGCGCCACACTACTGGACCGCTCCGACACACACACACACACACACACACACACACACACACACACACACACCGGAAAGTCCCCTCTATCTATATCATATCACCAAAACACACGTATAAAAGGCCCCATTACATTACTACACACATACACAGAAAAATAAATGGGACAGGAATCAACTACGTAAGCGCTATATAACTGACGTCATTGATGAGACTAAGCAAGTCTTACTGATTGTATGTACCGCTCTATGACCCTTTAACCTTATGGGTTTTAGTGAAAGTAAGAGTAATGTCGCTTCACGCTTACTGCTCTTTCTCTGGTGGAAAATTAATGATCACTCTTGCATAATTAGCTATTAACTATTTATATACGTATATTTATAGTCATTTTAAAACTCTTGACTGAAATTATGCAAAACTATTTGGGCGAAAAATGAAAGAGAAAGAAAATCTGCAAACTTTCGTGTGTTTGCATATTTCTTGAAGGAAGGAGAAATAGGAAACACAGATCAACACAGAGGTAAATGACTGAGGCAACACGTGGGGGTATAAAGACATGCAACGCACACCAAGACAATTTTAGGCGATGTTTCGCCCAGGATTAAGCTTTATCAAGTCTACAGAAAAAACTCAACTGCTAATCTTTAAAGAACCATGGTCTTATATCAAGGTTCTGCTCTACAACAAGTGCCTTTGTACCCACCACTGCAGGTGAAGGTGAGGTGCTTCACTTAAGTGCCTGAGAAAGACGCGTATGCAACACCTGGGTGTATTGTCGAAACGTTTCTCCTGCTTACTTTTACCTATTTGTGGCTGGAAACATTAGGACTTGTTTCCTTAAGATAAATGCTGTCCACTGTTCACCCATAAGTAAAATAGGTACCTGGGTGTTAGTCGACTAGTTTGGGTCGCATCCTGGGACAAAACTGACCTAATCTGCCCGAAATACTCAGCATAACAAGAAGCTTTCTATATAGTAGTATGTCACTAATATCACCTAGGCCTGTATACCTTGTACATGTACTTGTAGAAATAAAGATTATTATTACATTATTATTATAAATATATTATTATTATTACTGTATTATTTTCCGTCAGAGACTCTGACGGAATCTAATACATTAAGTATTATTTCTGAATTCTTCCTGTCAGAGGCCTGGGTAGCTGGATCGGTATAGGGTCGGACTGTCAATTTGCAGGCCGTGGTTCGCCTCCCGGTTTACCATTCTGTTTACTGACTGACAGTTGTTTATTACATCTTAATATATTCACCTTGGACTTTACCTGGAGAGTGTTTCAAAAGTCAACGCCCCCGCGGCCCGCTCCCAGAGCAGGCCTAGCCTGAATTAGTATATACCCTACAGGCCTTGAATAAAGCAGGTCATTACCTAAGCCTATCTGACTGCAGTTGTACTCTGCCTCCAGGAACTTGGTTCAGTGTGATATTTACACCAACTGAAACCAGAACGTTGTTAAATACTGACCACACTGACCCAGTGAAGAGAGAATATCCCACTAAACACTGGTTACACTGACCCAGTGAAGAGAGAATATCCCACTAAACACTGGTTACACTGACCCAGTGAAGAGAGAATATCCCACTAAACACTGGTTACACTGACCCAGTGAAGAGAATATCCCACTAAACACTGGTTACACTGACCAGTGAAGAGAATATCCACTAAACACTGGTTACACTGACCCAGTGAAGAGAGATATCCACTAAACACTGGTTACACTGACCAGTGAAGAGAGAATATCCCTAAACACTGGTTACCTGACCCAGTGAAGAGAATATCCACTAAACACTGGTTACACTGACCCAGTGAAGAGAGAATATCCCACTAAACACTGGTTACACTGACCAGTGAAGAGAGAATATCCCACTAAACACTGGTTACACTGACCCAGTGAAGAGAGAATATCCACTAAACACTGGTTACACTGATCCAGTGAAGAGAGAATATCCCACTAAACACTGGTTACACTGACCCAGTGAAGAGAGAATATCCCACTAAACACTGGTTACACTGACCCAGTGAAGAGAATATCCACTAAACACTGGTTACACTGACCCAGTGAAGAGAATATCCACTAAACACTGGTTACACTGACCAGTGAAGAAGAATATCCACTAAACACTGGTTACACTGACCCAGTGAAGAGAGAATATCCACTAAACACTGGTTACACTGACCCAGTGAAGAGAGAATATCCCACTAAACACTGGTTACACTGACCAGTGAGAGAGAATATCCCACTAAACACTGGTTACATGACCAGTGAAGAGAGAATATCCCACTAAACACTGGTTACACTGACCCAGTGAAGAGAGAGAATATCACAAACCTTCATGACAGGAGATATCATACACTGTTACAGCAGTGAAGAGATATCCTAAAGTACGCAGAAGAGAATATCACACTGTTATGCAGAGAGAATTCACTAAACACTGGTTACTGCAGTAAGAGATATCACTAACATGGTTACACTGCCAGTGAAGAGATATCCTAACGGTTACTGCAGTGAAGAGATATCCCCAAACAGTACTCAGTGAAATATCCACGGTACACTGACAGTGAGATATCAAACACGGTACACTGACCATGAAGAATATCACTACCGGTTCACTGACCAGTGAAGATATCCTAACACGGTTACTGACCGTGAGAATATCCTAAACACTGTAACGCGTGAAGAGATCCTAACTTACACTACATGAAGAGAATATCCTAAACACTGGTTACTGACCAGTGAAGAGAATATCCTAAACACTGTTACTGACCAGTGAGAATATCACTAAACCTGGTAGCCAGTGAATATCAAAACACTGTCTGCAGGAGAATTCACTAAACATGTTCTGCCAGTGAAAAATTCCTAAACGGTACTGCAGTGAAGAGATATCCAAACAGGTTACTGACATAGAGAATATCCAACGTTAATGCCAGTGAAGAATATCACAAACACGGTACTGACCAGTGAAGAATATCAAAACACGGTACTGACCAGTAGAGAATATCCACACTGTTACGCAGGAAATATAAACACTGGTACATGACAGTGAAGGAATCCTAAACATGTTACCGCAGGGGATATCCTAACACGTTACACTGACAGAGATACCCTAACTGGTTACTGCCAGTGAAGAGATATCCTAAACACTGGTTACTGACCAGTGAGAATATCCCCTAAACACTCGCCGGAAATATCTAAACACGTTAACTGACCAGTAAAGATATCCCTAAACACTGTTACACGCCAGTGAAGAGATATCCTAAACACTGGTTACGCCCGGAGAATATCCTACGGTCGCCCAGGAAGAAATATCACTACACTTAGACGGAAGAGATATCAAAACACTTTATAAGTAAATATCCTAAACCTGGTCAGCCCATGAGAATATCCTAAACACTGGTTAATACAGAGAGATATCCCAACATGCATGCAGTGAAGAGATACCAAACATGTTACACTGACCCAGTAAGAATATCCTAACACTGGTACATGACAGTGAAGATATCTAACACTGGTACACTGCCCAGTGAGAGAATATCCAACACTGGTTACTGACCAGTGAAGAGATATCCTAAACACTGGTTACACTGACCCAGTGAAGAATATCCACTAAACACTGGTTACACTGACCCAGTGAAGAGAATATCCCACTAAACACTGGTTACACTGACCCAGTGAAAGAAAATCCACTAAACACTGGTTACACTACCCAGTGAAGAGAATATCCCACTAAACACTGGTTACACTGACCCAGTGAAGAGAATATCACTAAACTGTTACACTGACCCAGTGAAGAGATATCCACTAAACACTGGTTACATGACCCAGTGAAGAAATATCCACTAAACACTGTTACACTGACCCAGTGAAGAGAATATCCCACTAAACACTGGTTACACTGACCCAGTGAAGAGAATATCCCCTAAACACTGGTTACACTGACCCAGTGAAGAGAATATCCACTAAACATGGTTACACTGACCCAGTGAGAGAATATCCCACTAAACACTGTACATGACCAGTGAAGAGAGAATATCCACTAAACACTGGTTACATGACCCAGTGAAGAGAATATCCCACTAAACACTGGTTACACTGACCCATGAAGAGAGAATATCCCACTAAACATGGTTACACTGACCCAGTGAAGAGAAATATCCACTAAACACTGTTACACTGACCCAGTGAAAGAGAATATCCCACTAAACACTGGTTACACTGACCCAGTGAAGAGAGATATCCCACTAAACACTGGTTAACTGACCCAGTAAGAGAATATCCCACTAAACACTGTTACATGACCCAGTGAAGAGAATATCCCACTAAACACTGGTTACAATGACCCAGTGAAGAGAATATCCCACTAAACACTGGTTACAATGACCCAGTGAAGAGAGAATATCCCACTAAACACTGGTTACACTGATCCAGTGAAGAGAGAATATCCCACTAAACACTGGTTACACTGATCCAGTGAAGAGAGGATATCCCACTAAACACTGGTTACACTGACCCAGTGAAGAGAGAATATCCCACTAAACACTGGTTACAATGACCCAGTGAAGAGAATATCCCACTAAACACTGGTTACAATGACCCAGTGAAGAGAATATCCCACTAAACACTGGTTACAATGACCCAGTGAAGAGAATATCCCACTAAACACTGGTTACAATGACCCAGTGAAGAGAATATCCCACTAAACACTGGTTACACTGACCCAGTGAAGAGAGAATATCCCACTAAACACTGGTTACACTGACCCAGTGAAGAGAGAATATCCCACTAAACACTGGTTACACTGACCCAGTGAAGAGAGAATATCCCACTAAACACTGGTTACACTGACGCAGTGAAGGAGTATGGTGTTATCACTGCTTTCAAACATAATATCACTTGTGCAGTGATATTTTGAAGTTTGCAGATTAATTCATGTATTTTTTTTTTAAATTTAATTTGGAGAGAGAGAATGTTGTGTGTGTGTGTGTGTGTGTGTGTGTGTGTGTGTGTGTGTTAGTTACCAGTTGTCAAAGGCACTTGTCGATAGACACTGCTCTTTTTTTTTTTTTTTCTTGTTTTCTTTTCCTTGTGTGTGTGTTTATGCGGTACACCCCCCTCCCCCCCCCTCCCAACTCTCCTTCGCCTTACCAAAGTGGAGGTTGTCATCATGACCTCACTGTAAATCACCCAGCCACTGGCTGCATATCACAGCTGGTGTTTCCTGGCCAGGTGTGTTTGTGTTGCCTGGCCAGGGGCGTGTGTTGTCTGGCCAGGGGTGTGTGTTGCTTGGCCAAGGGTGAGTTGTCTGGCCAGGGGCGTGTATTGTCTGGCCAGGGGTGTGTGTTGCTTGGCCAAGGATGTGTTGTCTGGCCAGGGGTGTGTGTTGCCAGGCTAGGGGTGTGTGTGTTGCCTGCCCAGGTGTGTGTGTGTTGCCTGACCAGGTGTGTTTGTGTTGCCTGGCCAGGGGCGTGTGTTGTCTGGCCAGGGGTGTGTGTTGCTTTGCCAAGGGTGTGTTGTCTGGCCAGGGGCGTGTATTGTCTGGCCAGGGGTGTGTGTTGCTTGGCCAAGGGTGTGTTGTCTGGCCAGGAGTGTGTGTTGCCACGCTAGGGGTGTGTGTGTTGCCTGCCCAGGTGTGTGTGTGTTGCCTGGCCAGGGGTGTGTGTGTGTTGCCTGGCCAGGGGTGTGTGTGTTGCCTGGCCAGGGGTGTGTGTGTTGCCTGGCCAGGGGTGTGTGTGTGTTGCCTGGCCAAGGGTGTGTGTCTGTTGCCTGGTCAGGGGTGTGTGTGTGTTGCCTGGCCAGGGGTGTGTGTGTGTTTGCCTGGCCAGGGTGTGTGTGTTGCCTGGTTAGGGTGTGTGTGTGTGTTGCCTGGCCAGGGGTGTGTGTGTTGCCTGGCCAGGGGTGTGTGTGTTGCCTGGCCAGGGTGTGTGTGGCCTGGCTAGGTGTGTGTGTGTTGCCTGGCCAGGGTGTGTGTGTGTTGCCTGGCCAGGGGTGTGTGTGTTGCCTGGCCAGGGGTGTGTGTTGCCTGGCCAGGGGTGTGTGTTGCTTGGCCAAGGGTGTGTTGTCTGGCCAGGGGTGTGTGTTGCCAGGTAGGGTGTGTGTGTTGCCTGCCCAGGGTGTGTGTGTGTGTTGCCTGGCCAGGGGTGTGTGTGTTGCCTGGCCAGGGTGTGTGTGTTGCCTGGCCAGGGTGTGGTGTGTTGCCTGGCCAGGGTGTGTGTGTGTTGCCTGGCCAGGGTGTGTGTGTGTTGCCTGGCCAGGGGTGTGTGTGTTGCCTGGCCAGGGGTGTGTGTGTTGCTGGCCAGGGTGTGTGTTGCCTGGCCAGGGGTGTGTGTGTTGCCTGGCAGGGGTGTGTGTGTTGCCTGGCTAGGGTGTGTGTGTTGCCTGGCTAGGGGTGTGTGTTGCCTGGCCAGGGTGTGTGTGTTGCCTGGCCAAGGGTGTGTGTGTGCTGGCCAGGGGGTGTGTTGCCTGGCCAGGGTGTGTGGCTTGCAAGAATGTCTTTACTCTGCAGGTGTCAACTCCAGCTTAATTAGCCTGCCCAAAGTGTGTGTGTTTGCCTGACCAGAGTGTGTGTTGCTGACCAGGTGTTGTCCCTGGTAGCTGTGTAAGTGCTGTGCCTGGCAGGGGAAGTCTCAAGTGTTGCCTGGCCAGTGTTGCACATGTGTTAATTGCCTGTCAGTGTGTGTCCAGTGTATGCCTGGCAGGTGTGTGTTGGCCTGGGGTTGTATGTTGCCGGCCAGGGCTCGTGTGTCGTTCCGCTGGCCAGTCGTCGTGATCCTGCCTGCCTAGGGTCCGTGTGTCCCTGGCCAGAGGTCCTGACTCCTGTCCTGTCCTGGCCCAGGGGTGTGCTGCTGTGTTCGCCGGCCAGGTGTGTGTGCCTTGCATACTGCTCCTCTTACCACTCTTGTCCCGCCCACCTGTCTGCCTGCCACACTGGCGTTTGCCTGCCAGTGCCAGTGGTTCCGGCCACTTGTCCTTACCCTGCCAGTTGGCCTGGCCAGCGCTGACTCCTGCCAGGTCCACCGTTGTCTGCCACCACCTGCTTGCCTCTACTTTTGCCAGG
>WNWK01005205.1:0-22500 GCA_009830355.1 Cherax destructor | reverse complement strand
GTGTTGTGATGAAGATTGAGTTTCTTCCTAGATTTTTGACGAGTTCTTGGATGGCGACATCAATGGCTTTCGCACTGCCTGACGAACTGTCCACAATATAAAACACTTTTAGCTCCCGCAGAGTAGCCAGGACCTCTGAATCTTCAACATCAGACAGTGATCTCCTCAATATATTTTTTTTTATATGTTTAACAAAGGAGTCTGAACACACATTCTCTGTAGTCACATATATAAATAACTCAAAATCTGCTAAATATTTGACAAAGCGACCAGTACGCCACTCATTGAAGAGGTACTGGCAGAAGCAAGATTTTCCAGCTCCCACAGGACCAGAAAGAACGGTCACCTGCGGCACCTGTCCACTCAACAACTGGTCGACCGTCATTGTTTCACCGGTGTCAGATCTTTCAATCAGGGAATACACCTTCTTAACCCTGGGGGAGGAAATCTTCCGGGTCAAGAGCCAATTGTTGACATCATAGAGAGTGGTATCGTGTAAAGTATTCTGACATATTATTTCCTCTCTGCCCAAAGTCTGAAGTCGTCCAATTCGGTTCTGTCTAAGCTCTTGCAAATGCTTATGCCAGGTGCGAAGATCACATGAGCTCACGTTTCCGCCTCCAATTTCGTTTAGCTCTTTTGCTATACTAGATAAACTACCTTTATTATATAAGTATGTGTACAGTTTCTTTATCTCATTAATTGTACATTTTGACCGGGAGATGTGTTGTCTGCAAATTTCCATAAAGCTGTCCAACTCACCCAAAGACTTCAGTGTTACTGACAGTGAATCAGATACCTGAGTAGGAGACAGTGAGCCGCACACTAGAGGAATCTCATTGGCACTAATTTTGAGCAGTTGATATGTAAACTCCATGGTCATAACTGCTCTCTTGATGGGTACAATACATATCTCCTCCTCCTTCATCATTATATTTCTAAAGCCTAACCTTATATTCCGCTTTGCAGTCACATATTTTTTCAGTCGAGGCAACTGGAATTCTTTTAAAATATTAAGGCAATAACTTAAAACCGTGTCCGTGAGATTATTCTGCTGAGAAAAGAGATACTTGAGTTTCTCGCACAGAGTCTCCCTACTTGAGAAGTGAGGTGGGTCGTGAATGGCGACCATCGTTTCTCTATGTAATTCTTGAACGGTTTTCACCCCCTCGTCCAGCCCCGTCCACACCTTTGTCAGGAGTTTAATATTTAACGACGGATCATAGGGTTCCTCAGAAGGATTAACCTTCAGTAATTTCCACTCACTCTGAGTAAAACAATTCCCTATCTGTAAGGGCTTCCATTTTAGGTGTCTTCTGCAGTAATCTCGTACCGAAGTGTAGCCTACACTTCTCCAAGTAAGGAAGATCATAGCCACCAAAGTTTCTAGTAAAGTTCTGTTAGTCACGGCCGTCGCCCGAAAATACATAATCGTAAGCTTGTCTCTTTCACAAAGCTCACCTTCGCTTAACTTACTCCTGGATAGCTCGCTTTTGCTTAAATTGTCTCTGCTTAACACGCAGTTTCCATGATTTATATTCAGCGCACTGTCCATGACGAGGCTGCTACGTGTGCTTTCCAGACACAGTAACTGAGTGGTGTTTATTTCTGTGGACAAATGAGCGAGCACTGTGGCCGTCTGGACTGCCTCTGACATACTGTCTCTACAAGCACACACACCACATATACTCTCTGCAATCACTTATCTGATAACGCTTTATCTCAGAAGAGAGTGCAAGGGAGAAAGACCTATTATGCACCTAATAATAATGAAAGAAAAAAAATTAATATTCTGTTTGTGCTCACGGTACTAAAAAATAAAAGTAGGCTATTTGTCAAAACAATTAAATATATAAACGATATTTATTTACCTTTAATACTTACTTTTGTATTAAACGCATAAAAGTATGGAATATAAATCTAGGTGTAAATCTTTTTGAGTGGCTGGCTGCTTCGTGCAGATCAGATAATTACAATTGGACTGACGTACAGAGTAATCAATATAAAGCTACCGGCCTAGATAAGCCCAATGATAAGCCCAAACAAATTTATTAGCACACAAAAAATAACTGCCCTTGCGTTGGGGCCACCAACAGAGCTATGTAATCGCAACTGCTCCATTAATAATGGTTAATGTGACTACATAATACTCTCGGGATTTAAAAACAAAATACTGTAGACGGGGTAGAAGGAGAGGAACGAGGGTCGACGGAAGCATTATGTTGATTTGTATTATGGCTGCCCCGGTTCGAATCAAAGCATTTCTCTCTTGAACAAAAATATAAAAACAAGCATAAATTAGACACAACACTTGGGTATATTTATTGAGGAAACGTTTCGCCACACAGTGGCTTCATCAGTCCAATACAAAGTAGAAAGGTGTAAGGAGAGGAGGAGTTTGAGGTAATCAGTCCCTCGGCCTGGAGTAAAGATACCCAAGTGTTGCATATGTGTCTAATTTATAACTTGTCGGTTCTCTGAACCATTCATCTACAAAAACAAGCATACAACGAAATGCTACATGGAACCCTATTATTATTATTATTATTATTTTTATTATTACTATTATTATAGTAGTATATTTCAAAAATCATTAGATAAAGATCAGTGTGTGGATACCTTCAGAAAGTAAAAGGTATGGCGATACCGACACGATGTGGAAATAGACACTGATGTAGCCAACACTTGAATACTCTCACTGGGGAGAGTATTGTCTTGCATAGCATTTTACCCCGTTGATAATGGTGGTTCATTCGCGAGGAAGCAACACAGCACCTTCTGACACGGGTCTTCGTCAGTGCCTTCTGACACGGGTCTTCGTCAGTGCCTTCTGACACGGGTCTTCGTCAGTGCCTTCTGACACGGGTCTTCGTCAGTGCCTTCTGACACGGGTCTTCGTCAGTGCCTTCTGACACGGGTCTTCGTCAGTGCCTTCTGACACGGGTCTTCGTCAGTGCCTTCTGACACGGGTCTTCGTCAGTGCCTTCTGACACGGGTCTTCGTCAGTGCCTTCTGACACGGGTCTTCGTCAGTGCCTTCTGACACGGGTCTTCGTCAGTGCCTTCTAACACGGGTCTTCATCAGATGACGACCATTCAGTAATCAAGCATCCACTGACCTATTCCAGCTAGGTCCCACATATCATTCAAAACACAAAAGGATCCCCACATAGTAGTGAATCAATCCTCTGATAAGACGCTGATCATCTTTTGTCTAGGATATAACTTCCAGCAGGACTGTAATTTTAAATATATTTGCATAGCAGTTATTATTACTTAGACGAGACCTACGACAATCAACTGAGAGACAGGTAACTATTTTTTACTACTAGGAAAGCAAGGTTAGGAAACTGGAGGCGGGATGCCGACATGTGGTTCAAAACACTAGTAGCAGTGGAGACTTCTATGGTGCAACGTTTCACCCTCGGGTGAGTTTTTATCAGCAACAAAATTGATGTGAGAAACAATAAAGGTAGGGAGTGCAGAGGTCAGGTGCAGGAGTCAGAGGGGTAAGTTTAAGGTACTGCAAGTGACCTGCTTGTTTAGTGTTATGTTGTGTTCCTTGCTCTAGTAGCTCCTACAGCACTAAGTGTTTCAAAACAATCTATGATGGCAGTACCTCTCAAACTTAAGAGGCGCCTGAGTTTCCCTGTCTCTTAATATCGTGTTTATAATATTAGAAGACAGAGCAACTGACGTGCCCCTTAACATCTCGACGCACTTGACCTCTGCCCTACATAAGCTGTTTCTCCTAGCAGTTCCTAGCCTCGCTGGCCGCGAGGATAGTGCGGGACGGAGGATCGAGCCTCTGTCATTCCGTGTGTTCTGAATGACCCGCATGGGTTTAGAGCTTCAGTGTTTCCCCCACCCGCAACAAAGTCGTCAGGAAAACCTGCCCAACAGGGTAACAGCCTGGTTGATCAGACCCTGATCCACCATGAGGCCTGGTCTCAGACCGAGTCGCGGGGGCGTTGACCCCCGAAACCCTCTCCAGGTAAACTCCAGGTAAACACACATTTTGCAGGACCGGAATCTGAACCAGAGATTTTTCAACACTGAGCCGAACTGACTCACCACTGAGCTACCCGTCAGCCTTATATCCTGTGAAGCGCCAAACCAGTATGGGTCATTCAGCGCAAGGCGTGGTGAAGGCTGGGAAGTTAAGGTTACATCCACCTCACTTTTTATCCTATAAAGCGTGCAATTCCCTCCTAGGTTAGCTTTTACAACATTAAAAGGCTCAATTTCGATTATTATAAATTCTATATATATATATATATATATATATATATATATATATATATATATTGTAAGCACAATTCCAGCCTAGGGGGTGATATGGTTTATTAATCCATATGACGTAATAGAGTTTAAAGGCTGTGTTAATTGTGTTGAATGGTAATAGTTTGTGAGCCGAACTGAGCTGTACCAGCGACCAGTGAGCAAGTGTACCAGCACCAGAAGCTTGTACCAGCGACCGGAGGCAAGTTAGGACATGAGCACCAGCGCGAGAGGTCGCGACCAGTGAGGTTTATTCCAGCGCCAGTGAGGCTAAGCTTGTTACCAGCGACATGAGGCAACTTTCCAGGACCAGTGAGCAAGCTTGTAACAGCACTCAGTGAAATTGTAAACCATCGACCAGGGGGAAGGCTTTAAACCTAGGACGTAATGAGTTTCAAGCTTGTAATGTGTGCGCAAGTGAGCAAGTTTTGTACCTGAGACTTAGTGAGCAAGCTTGTACCAGCGACCAGTGAGGCAAGCTTGTACCAGCGACCAGTGAGGCAAGCTTGTACCAGCGACCAGTGAGGCAAGCTTGTACCAGCGACCAGTGAGGCAAGCTTGTACCAGCGACCAGTGAGGCAAGCTTGTACCAGCGACCAGTGAGCAAGCTTGTACCAGCGACCAGTGAGGCAAGCTTGACCAGCGACCAGTGAACAAGCTTGTACCAGCGACCAGTGAGGCAAGCTTGTACCAGCGACCAGTGAACAAGCTTGTACCAGCGACCAGTGAGGCAAGCTTGTACCAGCGACCAGTGAGGCAAGCTTGTACCAGCGACCAGTGAAACAAGCTTGTACCAGCGACCAGTGAGGCAAGCTTGTACCAGCGACCAGTGAGGCAAGCTTGTACCAGCGACCAGTGAAACAAGCTTGTACCAGCGACCAGTGAGGCAAGCTTGTACCAGCGACCAGTGAGGCAATCCTGCACACCAACACACCATGTTTAACGCTATGCTTAACATTATAGTGTGTTCTATTTATGACACTAACACTTGGGTAGTTTACTGACTTCAACTGAAGGCTGACAGTCAGTAGTGAGACTCGGCGACAACCAGCGCACTGCCTCCCCAACAATACACTGGGAGTAAGGTAACCCAGTCAAGGATTGGGTGGGGGTGCCTTGGTCAAGAGCTCTTGGTACGAGGAACTGCAGCTACCCTCCTCTTCCTCGGACCAAGCTTAACTGCCTCCCATTCCCTTTTGTTTTGTATTATCCTTGTGGGTTCAGTGATTCCCTGCCCAAATAATGGTAATCCCATACTGCTACCATGGTCTTCCTCGCTACTACCACAAGCCATGAAAACTGTTCTTTCAGTTCAACTATCCCTCTGGTGGTGTACTATTTCATCTATCCCTCTGGTTCATGGTACTGCTTCATCTATCCCTCTAGTTGACAGTACTGCTTCATCTATCCCTCTAGTTGATAGTACTGCTTCATCTATCCCTCTAGTTGACAGTACTGCTTCATCTATCCCTCTAGTTGACAGTACTGCTTCATCTATCTAGTACTACTGCTTCATCATCCCCTAGTTGAAGTACTGCATCATCTATCCCTCTAGTTGACAGTACTGCTTCATCTATCCCTCTAGTTGATAGTACTGCTTCATCTATCCCTCTAGTTGACAGTACTGCTTCATCTATCCCTCTAGTTGATAGTACTGCATCATCTATCCCTCTAGTTGACAGTACTGCTTCATCTATCCCTCTAGTTGACAGTACTGCTTCATCTATCCCTCTAGTTGACAGTACTGCTTCATCTATCCCTCTAGTTGACAGTACTGCTTCATCTATCCCTCTAGTTGATAGTACTGCATCATCTATCCCTATAGTTGACAGTACTGCTTCATCTATCCCTCTAGTTGACAGTACTGCTTCATCTATCCCTCTAGTTGACAGTACTGCTTCATCTATCCTTCTAGTTGACAGTACTGCTTCATCTATCCCTCTAGTTGATAGTACTGCATCATCTATCCCTATAGTTGACAGTACTGCTTCATCTATCCCTCTAGTTGACAGTACTGCATCATCTATCCCTCTAGTTGACAGTACTGCTTCATCTATCCCTCTAGTTGACAGTACTGCTTCATCTATCCCTCTAGTTGACAGTACTGCTTCATCTATCCCTCTAGTTGATAGTACTGCTTCATCTATCCCTCTAGTTGACAGTACTGCTTCATCTATCCCTCTAGTTGACAGTACTGCTTCATCTATCCCTCTAGTTGACAGTACTGCTTCATCTATCCCTCTAGTTGACAGTACTGCTTCATCTATCCCTGTGTTTCAAGTGTCCTTGATAAGATCTTACCGTGACGTGTACACTCACAGATATTAATCCACTATCAACTTCCTTCCTGTAGGTAAATGATGGTGATGGTTAATGGTGGCAGTGTTGATCAATGGTGATGGTTAATGGTGGCAGTGTTGATCAATGGTGATGGTTAATGGTGGCAGTGTTGATCAATGGTGATGGTTAATGTGGTGTGATCAATGTGATGTTATGTAGTTGATCAATGGTGATGGTTAATGGTGGGAGTGTTGATCAATGGTGATGGTTAATGGTGGGAGTGTTGATCAATGGTGATGGTTAATGGTGGCAGTGTTGATCAATGGTGATGGTTAATGGTGGCAGTGTTGATCAATGGTGATGGTTAATGGTGGGAGTGTTGATCAATGGTGATGGTTAATGGTGGCAGTGTTGATCAATGGTGATGGTTAATGGTGGCAGTGGTGATCAATGGTGATGGTTAATGGTGGCAGTGTTGATCAATGGTGATGGTTAATTGTGGCAGTGTTGATCAATGGTGATGGTTAATGGTGGCAGTGTTGATCAATGGTGATGGTTAATGGTGGCAGTGTTGATCAATGGTGATGGTTAATTGTGGGAGTGTTGATCAATGGTGATGGTTAATGGTGGCAGTGTTGATCAATGGTGATGGTTAATGGTGGCAGTGTTTATCAATGGTGATGGTTAATGGTGGCAGTGTTGATCAATGGTGATGGTTAATGGTGGCAGTGTTGATCAATGGTGATGGTTAATGGTGGCAGTGTTGATCAATGGTGATGGTTAATGGTGGCAGTGTTGATCAATGGTGATGGTTAATGGTGGCAGTGTTGATCAATGGTGATGGTTAATGGTGGGAGTGTTGATCAATGGTGAGGTTAATGGTGGCAGTGTTGATCAATGGTGAGGGTTAATGGTGGCAGTGTTGATCAATGGTGAGGGTTAATGGTGGCAGTGTTGATCAATGGTGAGGGTTAATGGTGGCAGTGTTGATCAATGGTGAGGGTTAATGGTGGTGTGACAGTGTGAGTTATGGTATGCTGACATGGTGAGGGTTAATGGTGGCAGTGTTGATCAATGGTGAGGGTTAATGGTGGCAGTGTTGATCAGTGGTGAGGGTTAATGGTGGCAGTGTTGATCAATGGTGAGGGTTAATGGTGGCAGTGTTGATCAGTGGTGGTTAAAATGGTGAGATCTAATGGCTGATAATGAGTAATTGAAGATCAATGTAGAGGTTAATGGAAGCAGATGTTGATCAGTGGTGAAGGGTTAAGTGTAATGAAGAGACACGACGATGCAGATAATGAAGACAAATGAGTAATAAGGAAAACGAGATGACAGTAATGGAAGATAAGTATGCAGATAAGAAGGAAGACAACGACGATGCGATATGAAGGAAGACAACGATAATTGAATGGCGATATGAAGGAAGACAACGACGATGGCAGATAATGAAGGAAGACAACGACGATGGCAGATAATGAAGGAAGACAACGACGATGGCAGATAATGAAGGAAGACAACGACGATGGCAGATAATGAAGGAAGACAACGACGATGACAGATAATGAAGGAAGACAACGATGATGGCAGATAATGAAGGAAGACAACGACGATGGCAATATGAAGGAAGACAACGACGATGGCATTTGAAGGAAGACAACGAGATGGCAGATATGAAGGAAGACAACGACGATGGCAGATAATGAAGGAAGACAACGACGATGGCAGATAATGAAGGAAGACAACGACGATGGCAGATAATGAAGGAAGACAACGACGATGGCAGATAATGAAGGAAGACAACGACGATGGCAGATAATGAAGGAAGACAACGACGATGGCAGATAATGAAGGAAGACAACGATGCTGAAGGATAATTAATAATGAAGGAAGACTTTTTTTTTTACCACGAGGATGAACGCCAGTGGTTGAGAGAGAGAGAGAGAGAGAGAGAGAGAGAGAGAGAGAGAGAGAGAGAGAGAGAGAGAGAGAGAGAGAGAGAGAGAAAGCGAAGTTCATACATCTCTCTTGGCAATAACAAACACAACACACATCAAAGATAAAACTAACAAACAACACAGCACTAACAGCATCAGTACAGCATTAATACAACATATCATCAGTACAGCATTAATACAACATATCATCAGTACAGCATTAATACAACATATCATCAGTACAGCATTAATACAACATATCATCAGTACAGCATTAATACAACATATCATCAGTACAGCATTAATACAACATATCATCAGTACAGCATTAATACAACATATCATCAGTACAGCATTAATACAACATATCATCAGTACAGCATTAATACAACATATCATCAGTACAGCATTAATACGGCATTAATACAGCATTAATAAAGCATCAAAACAACATTAATACAGCATCAATACAGTACTAATACAGCATCAATACAGCACTAATACAGCATCAATAGGTCAATACAGCATTAATACAGCATCAATACGCCAATACAGCATTAATACAGCATCAATACAGCATTAATACAGCATCAATACAGCATTAATACAGCATTAATACAGCATCAATAGGCCAATACAGCATTAATACAGCTATCAACACAAATTCCATCACACCAAGTTAAACTAACCGGCATCAGTTATTAAAATTATATTCCGGGGGTCAACGTCCCCGAGGCCAGGTCCCAGACCAGGCTTCCCGGTGAATGGCCTGTTCAACCAGGCTGTTGGTGCTAGCCACATGAAGTTGAACGTATGCTGCACAGCCTGGCTGATCAGGAACTGTCTTAAGGAACTTGTCAAGTTCTCTCTCTTGAAGACAGTCGGAGGTCTGTTGGTAATCCCTTCTGTGTATGAAAGGAAAGTGTTGACAAGTCTTGGTCCCATTACGCTTATTTGGTTTTCACTTAGTGTACTCAGTGCAGATTTCTGATTCCGCAAAAAGACCATAGCACCATAATGGTGCGGGTGATAGAGTGGCACTACTGATACCCTAAGCACCGTTAAGACAACCCATGTCAACCAAAATAAGCAAACTGCAATCATACTAGGTGACACAATATGATATTAACTGCCACCGTAATTCCACCAACTGCGACATTATTATTACTCCACTACCATCAGTGTGGGAACTTTATCAGTGTGAGGAGGAGGATGTGTCACGATGTGTCACGATGTGTCACGATGTATCTGGAATATATCACCACTGACAAGTGGTATCAGTGTCTCAGGAAGCGACACACATACACACACACACAAGACTGTGTCAAAAAATAAGCACATGTGATTAAAAAATATTAGGTAAATTGACACAGATGCAACTAATGCGACATTTTATTGTGGCAATGTTTCGCTCTCCAGGAGTGCGAAACGTTGCCACAATAAAATGTCACATCAGCTGCATCTGTGTCCATTTATCTAACATTTTGTCAGCAATGTTAGCATTATCATTTAAAATAAAATTAACAGACAATAAGACTACCAGCAAAAGTAACACAACTCTTTCACAAAATTAAGACATCCTGTATCACTTAAAAATCACAGTCAAAATATTCTCCTAAAAGTTGTTCCCCGAGATCCCTACAGGCACCCCAGTAATTAGGGAAAAACTGGTAATTAGATACATCTGCAACGAGACATTTAAGGAAGCATGTCGCCCACCACAATAAGATCAGCGAGGCGTCAAGAGTGACACAGTCAGGGCAGACCATCCAGAACATTATCACAACTCCTGTACTCGACACTGAGCAGAGAGACCGAGGTCTTAGTCAAGCCGCTCAAACACATCCACCACGTTAAGTACGTGGTTTGTTTGCTATCGTAATACATGACTGCAAACAAACCACGGAACGGGTGAGGTTGAAACCTACAGCGTGAGAGTCGTAAAAGTTACTGGCACTGGCTTGGAGTTTTACGAGTCACTTGTCGTGGGTTCAGACACCACCCATTCCGTGGTTTGTTGCTACCCTCTTTTATATATAATAGTCACATAGTGACTATCATATAGACGTTTATGGAGTACTTCACTGTGTAGGTCACTCACCACTAATAATAAAATAATAAAAATAATAAAATAATAAAAACAACGAACGTAAGTACACAACACAACTACCATCATACCAAGTTAAAATAACCAGCATCAATTAACCCTCCCCCACCCCAGTAAATTATTAATGTCAAAAGACTTTCCCAAAACTTCCGCAAGCTCCCTATCGGCACCTCAGTAATTATAAAAACCACGACGATAGAGGACAGCTCTGAGCCGTAGTCAGATTGTTAAATGTGATCCATAGTTAACAGCACGTCACCAGCTGACAGAGGTGGACAGGAGCAGCAGCGAACAGGTGGCTATGAGTGACATGTGTGCTCGATCCTCAGTCTACAGAAATTATTTTCAAGGTGACGATTCGTGTTGAAGGAAGAGTAAAGACCCACGTCCTGCCGAACCCTGTATAACTTGTTCCCGGTCTGCAGGGTCACTTACACAGTGGGAACCAAAGCTACCTAGGTTAAGGTGACTCAGTGTCGGTGAAAGGGAGCAACAGCATTAAGTAGCTACCTGGGTAGGTGAGATTCGTATCCTGGGGGACAAAAATCAAAGGAGCCTAGTGGAAACAAGTCACACTGTTTGGCTTAATTGTTATCCTGGGTACTAACCCACCGGGTTAATCATCCTAATAAAATCTTATAGGTTTTTCTTAATCTGTTGTTTCAGCCACAAATAATGTATAAAACTTTATATCCATTGTTATAATAACCAGTGAGAGATAAAACTAGTTGTTCCGTCGTCATAGCAACCAGTGAGATGATACTAGCTGCTCCGTTGTCATAACCAGTGAGAGACAATATTAGCCGTTCCCTCGTCATAGCAACCAGTGAGAGATGATACTAGCCGTTCCCTCGTCATAGCAACCAGTGAGAGATGATACTAGCCGTTCCGTCGTCATAGCAACCAGTGAGAGACAATATTAGCCGTTCCGTCGTCATAGCAACCAGTGAGAAACAATATTAGCCGTTCCCTCGTCATAGCAACCAGTGAGAGATGATACTAGCCGTTCCGTCGTCATAGCAACCAGTGAGACAATATTAGCCGTTCCGTCGTCATAGCAACCAGTGATAAACAATATTAGCGTTCCTCGTCATAGCAACCAGTGAGAGATGATACTAGCCGTTCCGTCGTCATGCAACCAGTGAGAGAACAATATTAGCCTTTCCGTCCATAGCAACCAGTGAAAACAATATTACCCGTTCCCTCGTCACTAGCAACCAGTGAGGATGATACTAGCCGCTCCGTCAGTCAAGCAACCAGTGAGAGCAATATTAGCCGTTCCGTGAGTATAGCAACCAGTGAGAAACAGTATGTAGCGTTCGTCGTCATAGCAACCCAGTGAGAGATGATCTAGGCGTTCCGTTGTCAAGTAGACCAGTGAGAGATGATATACTGTTCCGTCTGTCACAACCAGTGAAAATACTAGCGTTCCGTCGTCATAGCAGCCAGTGAGAGATGATACTAGCTGTCCGTCGTCATAGCAACCAGTGAGAGAAACTACCGTTTCTCATGTAACCATGGGATATGCTAACGTCCGTCGTCATAGCAACCAGTAGAGAGATATACTAGCTGTTCCGTGTCAAGCAACCAGTAGAGATGATATAAACTTGCATAATTCAGCTGTTCATCCATAGCAACCAGTGAGAGATAATACTAGCTGTTCCGTCGTCATAGCAACCAGTGAGAGATAATACTAGCTGTTCCGTCGTCATAGCAACCAGTGAGAGATGATATTAGATGTTGCTCGTCATAGCAACCAGTGAGAGATAATACTAGCTGTTCCGTCGTCATAGCAACCAGTGAGATGATATTAGCTGTTCGTCGTCATAGCAACCAGTGAGAGATAATATAGCTGTTCCGTCGTCATAGCAACCAGTGAGAGATAATATTAGCTGTTCCGTCGTCATAGCAACCAGTGAGAGATGATACTAGCGTTCCGTCGTCATAGCAACCAGTGAGAGATAATATAGCTGTTCCGTCGTCATAGCAACCAGTGAGAGAATATCTAGCTGTTCCGTCGTCATAGCAACCAGTGAGAGAATAATACTAGCTGTTCCGTCGTCATAGCAACCAGTGAGAGATATACTAGCTGTTCCGTCGTCATAGCAACCAGTGAGAGATGAATACTAGCTGTTCCGTCGTCATAGCAACCAGTGAGAGATTATACTAGCTGTTCCGTCGTCATAGCAACCAGTGAGAGAGATAATACTAGCTGTTCCGTCGTCATAGCAACCAGTGAGAGATAATACTAGCTGTTCCGTCGTCATAGCAACCAGTGAGAGATGATATTAGATGTTGCGTCGTCATAGCAACCAGTGAGAGATTATACTAGCTGTTCCGTCGTCATAGCAACCAGTGAGAGATTATATTAGATGTTCCGTCGTCATAGCAACCAGTGAGAGATAATACTAGCTGTTCCGTCGTCATAGCAACCAGTGAGAGATATACTAGCTGTTGCGTCGTCATAGCAACCAGTGAGAGAGATAATACTAGCTGTTCCGTCGTCATAGCAACCAGTGAGAGATGATATTAGATGTTGCGTCGTCATAGCAACCAGTGAGAGATTATATTAGATGTTGCGTCGTCATAGCAACCAGTGAGAGATTATATTAGATGTTGCGTCGTCATAGCAACCAGTAAGAGATTATACTAGCTGTTCCGTCGTCATAGCAACCAGTGAGAGATTATATTAGATGTTGCGTCGTCATAGCAACCAGTGAGAGATTATATTAGATGTTGCGTCGTCATAGCAACCAGTGAGAGATTATACTAGCTGTTCCGTCGTCATAGCAACCAGTGAGAGATTATATTAGATGTTCCGTCGTCATAGCAACCAGTGAGAGATTATATTAGATGTTCCGTCGTCATAGCAACCAGTGAGAGATTATATTAGATGTTGCGTCGTCATAGCAACCAGTGAGAGATTATACTAGCTGTTCCGTCGTCATAGCAACCAGTGAGAGAGATGATACTAGCTGTTCCGTCGTCATAGCAACCAGTGAGAGATGATATTAGATGTTGCGTCGTCATAGCAACCAGTGAGAGATTATACTAGCTGTTCCGTCGTCATAGCAACCAGTGAGAGAGATGATACTAGCTGTTCCGTCGTCATAGCAACCAGTGAGAGATTATATTAGAAGTTGCGTCGTCATAGCAACCAGTGAGAGATTATACTAGCTGTTGCGTCGTCATAGCAACCAGTGAGAGATTATATTAGAAGTTGCGTCGTCATAGCAACCAGTGAGAGATTATACTAGCTGTTGCGTCGTCATAGCAACCAGTGAGAGATTATACTAGCTGTTCCGTCGTCATAGCAACCAGTGAGAGAGATATTACTAGCTGTTCCGTCGTCATAGCAACCAGTGAGAGATTATATTAGATGTTGCATCGTCATAGCAACCAGTGAGAGATTATATTAGATGTTGCATCGTCATAGTAACCAGTGAGAGATTATATTAGATGTTGCATCGTCATAGCAACCAGTGAGAGATTATATTAGATGTTGCGTCGTCATAGCAACCAGTAAGAGATTATATTAGATGTTCCGTCGTCATAGCAACCAGTGGGGGAGATGATACGTGCTGCCCCACTGTTATAGCATAAAACAAACTGTCCCATCGTCATAGCAACCAATGAGGGCAGCTACATATTAGGTGTCATAACTATGGAGACAGTACACTTAAGAAGTCTGTTAATTTTAACTCCAGAAATGTAAAAATATATAAAAAAATCTCCTCAACATCCAAAATAATAAGGTCAAACGGAAATCTACTGAAAAGTAAGAGTTTATGGAGCCACGAAGGAATAAGAGGAGTGACAAGTACGAGAGACGACGTGATCGATACACCGGATAACGGAAATAACTGCTATAGATAATGCACACACTCTTTACAACGTTACTTGCCTCACTCGCCCTTCACCGCACCATTGTTTTTACCTGAAGCTTGGAAACCTAACATTGACATTGTTGTAGAAATAATATTGCCTTGGAAAATATCGTGCGTGAGCTACGCTGATAAGGTTTATGTGATAAACAGTTTAGAGAACCCACAAGTTGAATACTGACACACTTGTGCAACACTTGGGAATCTTTATTGAGGAAACGTTTCGCCAGTCAGTGGCTTCTTCACTCCAATACAGAGAAGAACGGTGGGAGAAGAGGAGGAGCTACAGGTAATCAGTCCGTCAGCCTGGAGTCGATGTGTTCAGTCCATCTTGACGGACTGAACACATCGACTCTAGGCTGACGGACTGATTACCTCAAACTACTCCTCTTCTTCCACTGTTTTTATTTGTACTGGAGTGAAGAAGCCACTGACTGGCGAAACGTTTCCTCAATAAAGATTCCCAAGTGTTGCACAAGTGTGTCAGTATTCAAGGTAACTATGGACGGTGATAAAGGCACGGAATTAACTCTTCGTGAAAGTTACGTGCCTGGCGTTTCGTAAACCGTCTTTGTTGGAAACTTCCTTTATTTTGAAGCGCCAAAATATTCCTTTCTACTTGAGTAATTCAAGTTTCTCTAAGCTAAAATAACACATGGTTCTCTACTAAAGTAATTTCACGTTCCTTCCAAAATAATTAAGTTTCTCTCTGCTGGAGTAATTAGCAGATCCTCACCTGTGTGACGAACGTGGCCAGGTAGATGTGACTTTGTGACACACCCGTGTGACGGAGGAGTCACGGACGGAGGTGTTTGGACATGTGTGACCCTGTGGCACTCACCTATCAGACGGAGAAGTTACGGCAGGTGTGACTATAACACTCACCTGTGTGACGGAGGTGTGACTAAAACTTACTTGTGTGACGGAGGTGCTAGGTGTGACTGTGACACTTGTGTGACGGAGGTGCCAGGTGTGACTGTGACACTTACCTGTGTGACGGAGGTGCCAGGTGTGACTGTGACACTCACATGTGTGACGGAGGTGCCAGGTGTGACTGTGACACTTACCTGTGTGACGGAGGTGCTAGGTGTGACTGTGACACTTGTGTGACGGAGGTGCCAGGTGTGACTGACACTCACCTGTGTGACGGAGGTGCCAGGTGTGACTATAACACTCACCTGTGTGACGGAGGTGTGACTGTAAAATTTACCTGTGTGACGGAGGTGCTAGGTGTGACTGTGACACTTGTGTGACAGAGGCGCCAGGTGTGACTGACACTCACCTGTGTGACGGAGGTGTCAAGTGTGACTGACACTCACCTGTGTGACGGAGGTGCCAGGTGTGACTGACACTCACCTGTGTGACGGAGGTGCCAGGTGTGACTGTGACACTTACCTGTGTGACGGAGGTGCCAGGTGTGACTGTGACACTCATATGTGTGACGGAGGTGCCAGGTGTGGCTGTGACACTCACCTGTGTAACGGAGGTGACAGGTGTGACTGTGACACTCACCTGTGTGATGGAGGTTCAATGTATGACTGTGACACTCACCTGTGTGACGGAGGTGCCAGGAGGTGTGTCCTCGGGGATAGCTTTCCTGTAGAGGGCACGGTCGAACTGGGGTGCGTGATCGTTGACGTCAGCCACATAGACCACGGCAGACACCTCGCTGCTCAGTGGACGCTCGCCCAGGTCAAACGCCTCAACCAAACAATATCAAATTAATACACAAAATATCGATCCTAGACGGAATTGTTCTAAATTAAAAATAATAATAAATACTATGAGACGAGTATGATACGTGTATAACACTAAGATATCTTTAATGTCTAAATATTTCGCCTACTCAGCTGGGTTTTTCAGTAGAATACAGGCGAATATAAGCGAAATGTCCAGCTCGGGCGAAACGTTTCGACAATAAAGAGAACTAAATGTTGCACATGTAAGAACATAAGAATAAAGGACCACTGCTGGGCAAGAGACGTAGTGACCCATGCTAGGCAGGTTCAACTCACACCCGACCATCAACTTGTCAGCACTGTTTAACATTTATTATACCAATTAATATTATGTATTACAGTGAACGTTATATATTGAATTAAAATTTTGCATTAAATATATTTTTCAACGTTACTATTATTATTATTATTATTATTATTATTATTATTATTATTATTATTATTATTATATTAAACATTAATTAGGAATATTTCACAGCTACGATAAAATATTGAATCAATACATTCAACGTAAACGATATTCAACATCACTCTGTGGTAAACATCGTAGCGAGGTAAACATCGCTACGAGAATATATATACAGTATATATCCAACGTGGATATATGCTGTGGATATATTATTCACAGCCCTAAAAGTGCAACGGCAACAGTTGCCGTCTGCATGAATAAACTACCTAGTTATTCCATCTTAATAACCTCAGCAGAAACAAAGTTAAAACACTGACCATGCAACTGGTGCAAGCAACACTCCTTGCAACACTCCCTGCCGTGTTGCAACATTCAACACTGAACCAAACTGGTATCAACCCGAGAATGACACTCACTTTATTATTATTATTAAATTGTTAGGGAAACGCTAAGACCGTAGGGGCTCATACATCCATAAAGCCAATAGAATTCTTGGCTTGATTCCAAGAAGTATAAATAATGTCTCCAGGTTATAGTCAATTTAATATATCATTCTTAAGGCCTCATTTAGATTATGCTGCTCAGTTCTGTTCTTCATATAACAGGATGAACATAAAAGCGCTGGAAAATATACAGAGAAGGATGACGAAGATGATTCAAAGTAACTCTAACCTTTCTTAGGAACACAGGCTGAAGGCACTGAATGTACACTTCCTGGAAAGACGTACAATCAAGGGTAATATGGCTCAAGTGTTCAAGTGGAAAACAGGAATAAGTACGGGGATATAAATAGCGGGTTGGAAATATCTAACCAATACAGGAGTCGCAGTAATGGATTTAGTCTGGATAAATTTGGATTTAGCAACTATATAGGGGAGGTAGTGGATTGGCAATAGAGTTGTAGATGAATGGATCACACTCCCAGGTAGCGTAAGAAGACTGGTTATAACCTTAATTTTAATGGAGTGGTAAGCCAGCGGAAGGCCTCGGTAGGATGACCAAAAGCTCCGTGGTGAGTCATCATACAACTAAGACCTGCGTCAGGAAACACCTGCCTTGTTTCCTGACGAAGCTTATCTAACCTAACCAAGTTAGATAAGTTGTAAATATAGGTTGGATGGGCACATGAATGTGCTCTTTATTCTTGTTCTTTGATCAAGTTGCATCTGAGGAAAATGCGGTAGCTCCCACTCCTTGGATCAACAGTGTTTCATCAATGGGTGGTGGTTAGCAGTGGTGATATAACAAGCAGTGTGTCCACGTCACTGCATGTCTGGGTAACTCCCACATGTTCACACATTCTTATCCTATTTCAGTGTTTCATCTTATGCCATTCCCACTTCCTACTCCCATCATTGCCAGTTCTATGGTCCACAATTAGAACAATTAGAGAGGGTGGCCGTGCACCTAGAGGGTGGCCGTGCACCTAGAGGGTGGCCGTGCACCTAGAGGGTGACCGTGCACCTAGAGGGTGGCCGTGCACCTAGAGGGTGGCCGTGCGCCTAGAGGGTGGCCGTGCACCTAGAGGGTGGCCGTGCACCTAGAGGGTGGCCGTGCGCCTAGAGGGTGGCCGTGCACCTAGAGGGTGGCCGTGCACCTAGAGGGTGGCCGTGCACCTAGAGGGTGGCCGTGCGCCTAGAGGGTGGTCGTGCACCTAGAGGGTGGCCGTGCGCCTAGAGGGTGGCCGTGCACCTAGAGGGTGGCCGTGCACCTAGAGGGTGGCCGAGGTGTTGACTCACGTCTCGTGTGACGCACTGTGTAGCGTGACCTTCCTGGACCCTCACTTCTAGTGTTTTGATTACCGCCCACACGATGGGTATGGGCTGCATAATAAAGATATTAAACTAACTACTGAATATTGTCTGCTGAGGGTCAGGGCCGAGAGACTGCTCTAGGCACCTTCTTTTCAGGGTAGCAGCAGCACACTGCTGATGTATCTAACTTTGCAAAATAAAAACAAATCTGGCATTTACTGGTTGCTGATCTGTTGAGTCCTGTCATACCTACTCTTGAGACTGTGTATGGAGTGTTCCTACACCACTTCTTCATCCAAGTCATTCCTCTTCCTGACCATCCCAAGATTGAAGAAATTCCTCCTGATATCCCTTGAATTCATTTATAATTTTAACTTAGAAGTGTGCCCTCGTGTACCCGTTTTCCGCTTCCTGTGTAGTCTATCCCTTCCCATCCTGTCACGTTCTTTGAACAACTTTTGTTTTTACATAGTTATTATATCTCCCCATTTGTGTGTGTTCACTCACCTATATGTGCTTACCTATATGTGGTTGCAGGGGTCGATTCACGACTCCTGGTCCCGCCCCTTCACTCTCGACTACAAGAGCCTTATCGTACCTCTTCTTAAAGCTATGTATGGATCCTGACTCCATTACTACACTCTACAGACTGTTCCACTTCCTGAAACCTCTAAGGCTGAAGAAATACTTCTTATCATCCCTATGAATCATCTGAGTTTTCAACTTCCATTTGTGTCCTCTTGTTGCTGTGTCTCATCTCTGAAACATTCTGTCCCTTTCCACCTTGTCAATTCCTCTCAGTATTTTACACGTCGTTATCCTGTTCTCCCCCCCCCCTCCGTATCCCTCCTTTCTTCCAGTGTCATCAGGTGCAACCACTAAAAACAGTGGAATAATGACAAAATGTATGGTATGAATGCGTGGGTGGCGGTCACTTGCTGTTAAACAATAGCACACTGACGCTGAATGGAGTGACCTGGCCCGCTCAGGCCACGCGTGCGCGTCCAGGACGAATCACGAACTCCCTCACAAGAAATACCCCTCAGCTCCGGGACTAGTCTTGTTGTAAACTTTGCACTTTCTCTAATTTCTTGACGTGGTTGACCAGATGTGGGTTCCATACTGGTGCTGCGTACTCCAATATGGGCCTGACGTACACGGTGTACAGTATCTCTTGAATGACTCCTTAGATGTGTGTGTGTGTGTGTGTGTGTGTGTGTGTGTGTGTGTGTGTGTACTCACGTAGTTGTGGTTGCAGGGGTCGAGTCACAGCTCCTGTGTGTGTGAGTGTATGTAAAAGGAGTTTATTTTGCGTCGTTTTGATCAAATAAACAATATGTTATGATCTTTGCTGCTCATGAGGTGTGGTGCTTGTAGTAGCTGCACTCTCCACCATGATCTACACAACTGTTGTTGACCACAGGTTGCACTCAAGACATGGGTCCCGGGGCGCACTCAGCCTCTATGAAGCCTTATTAATACTAGTCCGTGTATTGACTTATCGAGAGAATGACAAATTAAGAATCAGAATAATTTAGTACAACGAGATTTTATCAGGTTTATAGACTTGATAAACCTATATTTAGAACGAAACGTTGTCACATAAAAAGGTTTCTTTTATTAAATGTATTTAACATTTCTAGTATGACTAAATGCTTGTCCCACGCCCCTTAACGCTGCGTAAGCATTTCTCCAAACTCCGGATATCACACACAAAGACGAACTGAGGTTCTATGATAACAAGTGCACTCTGGCGCCTTTATGGCCCTCAAGCTCACACAGTTACATTCCCGCTCCACCAGTGATAATCTTACAAATTTAAACCTTTCCTATACAGGCTTGAACCTTTGCCATACTTTTCACTCGAATATTTTACTCTGGTGTTCAAGTTACGAACCTCTATACATAATGAGATATTTTTCACGTCAATGTTCCAGAATATATATATATATATATATATATATATATATAATATATATATATATATATATATATATTTATATATATATATATATATATATATATCCAAGCATTTTCTGTTGATCTCGATAAATGTGAAGAGTAAGCCATCCCTACATTTTCTATTTCGGATGTCAAGTTAATATACAACGAGAGGTGTGTATTAGAGATGTATCGGATGTTAAAATTTAGATATCCGCCGATGTAGATGTGTATGAGGATGTCTTACTTATTTTGCGGATGCGGATGTAAAAAATTGTGCGGATATTCCGCGGATGCGGATATCCGATACATCACTAGTGTGTGTGTATCAGTCTATATTAACAGTTTACTATATACCCTAATTTAGCATATAAGGCCTTGATGACTGATAGTTGCACAGGTGGCGTGCAGTCTTACTGACTAGTGCAGTCTTACTGACTCGTGCAGTCTTACTGACTCGTGCAGTCTTACTGACTCGTGCAGTCTTACTGACTCGTGCGTCTTACTGACTCGTGCAGTCTTACTGACTCGTGCAGTCTTACTGACTCGTGCAGTCTTACTGACTCGTGCAGTCTTACTGACTCGTGCAGTCTTTGACGGGTTTGACTCGTGCAGTCTTACTGCTGCAGTCTTCGTGCAGTCTTACTGACTCGTGCAGTCTTACTGACTCAGTGCAGTCTTACTGACTCGTGCAGTCTTACTGACTCGTGCAGTCTTACTGACTCGTGCAGTCTTACTGACTCGTGCAGTCTTACTGACTCGTGCAGTCTTACTGACTCGTGCAGTCTTACTGACTCGTGCAGTCTTACTGACTCGTGCAGTCTTACTGACTCGTGCAGTCTTACTGACTCGTGCAGTCTTACTGACTCGTGCAGTCTTACTGACTAGTGCAGTCTTACTGACTCGTGCAGTCTTACTGACTCGTGCAGTCTTACTGACTAGTGCAGTCTTACTGACTAGTGCAGTCTTACTGACTCGTGCAGTCTTACTGACTCGTGCAGTCTTACTGACTCGTGCAGTCTTACTGACTAGTGCAGTCTTACTGACTAGTGCAGTCTTACTGACTAGTGCAGTCTTACTGACTAGTGCAGTCTTACTGACTAGTGCAGTCTTACTGACTAGTGCAGTCTTACTGACTCGTGCAGTCTTACTGACTAGTGCAGTCTTACTGACTAGTGCAGTCTTACTGACTAGTGCAGTCTTACTGACTCGTGCAGTCTTACTGACTAGTGCAGTCTTACTGACTAGTGCAGTCTTACTGACTAGTGCAGTCTTACTGACTAGTGCAGTCTTACTGACTCGTGCAGTCTTACTGACTCGTGCAGTCTTACTGACTAGTGCAGTCTTACTGACTAGTGCAGTCTTACTGACTAGTGCAGTCTTACTGACTAGTGCAGTCTTACTGACTCGTGCAGTCTTACTGACTAGTGCAGTCTTACTGACTAGTGCAGTCTTACTGACTAGTGCAGTCTTACTGACTAGTGCAGTCTTACTGACTAGTGCAGTCTTACTGACTAGTGCAGTCTTACTGACTCGTGCAGTCTTACTGACTAGTGCAGTCTTACTGACTAGTGCAGTCTTACTGACTAGTGCAGTCTTACTGACTGTGCAGTCTACTTACTGACTGACGTGCAGTCTTACTGACTCGTGCAGTCTTACTGACTCGTGCAGTCTTACTGACTAGTGCAGTCTTACTGACTACGTGCAGTCTTACTGACTGTGCAGTCTTACTGACTAGTGCAGTCTTACTGACTCGTGCAGTCTTACTGACTAGTGCAGTCTTACTGACTCGTGCAGTCTTACTGACTAGTGCAGTCTTACTGACTAGTGCAGTCTTACTGACTAGTGCAGTCTTACTGACTCGTGCAGTCTTACTGACTGTGCAGTCTTATGACTGTGAGTCTTGACTAGTGCAGTCTTACTGACTCGTGCAGTCTTACTGACTCGTGCAGTCTTACTGACTCGTGCAGTCTTACTGACTAGTGCAGTCTTACTGACTAGTGCAGTCTTACTGACTAGTGCAGTCTTACTGACTAGTGCAGTCTTACTGACTAGTGCAGTCTTACTGACTCGTGCAGTCTTACTGACTCGTGCAGTCTTACTGACTCGTGCAGTCTTACTGACTAGTGCAGTCTTACTGACTAGTGCAGTCTTACTGACTAGTGCAGT